>WOVY01007508.1:0-17733 GCA_013436015.1 Rhipicephalus annulatus
GCTGTCACACAGTCCCGTTAATTAGGGAGGCGATCGCCGGGCTGATTCCAAGGGCCGAAGTATCGGCTCCCCGAACCGCACCACGAAAGCGTGGACAATTTAGAAGTGGTCCTTTTTGGCGCGCCAGCGGACGCCGGCTGTGGCCCAAAGAACAAGTCAGAGCCGAGAGTTGATAAATAAACAAAATTATATTCTCAATAATGGCAGATCGAAAACCATACACAAGAATGCACGCTCCACAATAGATGAGGACAATATGTCACCGATCAAACAACGTACTACACAGTACAATTAGCCGCACTTGAACAACGAACACAGGCAACAGTACACACTACAATGCAGTCGCATGCATTGAACAACCAAGACACTTGAAGACTAAAGAGATAGAAAACCTATTCAGTCCAAAGTCCTTGGAACAAAAGTCTGAATGATACTCTTCAGAGAATCACTCACTCAAAGTCCAGCGTTGTTGCCGTTCCGCTGCCCCGAAGTTTCTCTTCCAGGAAACCTCGCGTCTTCAATTGGCCACTCTCCAAGCTTCAAACTTCTTCTCCGGAAACACGTCGGCTTCACACATGCAGCTGTTGCCACGCGTCTTCACTCGATAGCGGTAAACACACACACTCTTGCCTGTAGCTCCAGTCGTCACCCCTCAGGTGGAAATTATCTTCTTCTCCTGCTTTGTCTCTACGGACAAAACCTTCACCGACTACACGGCGGAATCCCTACGCGCTCTGGCGCTAACTTCCGTCTTCTCCTGCTTTGTCGCTACGGACAAAACCTTCGCAGACTACACGGCGGAATCCCTACGCGCTCTAGCGCTAATTTCCGTCTTCTCCTGATCTCTCGTCTCGGCTGCTCGGTTAAATACCTTCCGCGCGACATTCCAGAAAGTTCTCGTCATTTCGTCGGCGCGATACGCAGCGAAGGCTGGGGAGAGGCGCGAGATTGTACGGGGGCCTTCCCCGACAGATGACTCAACCCGGCATACACGCCCCTTTCCTTCTGGAAATTTCTAGGGCTTGCTCGACCGCCGATGTGGGGTGAGGAGGTTTGTCGGCGAAGCCACGCTTCCGAGGGGAGAGCGTTACGCGCCCGGGGAGCCTTTAGATGTTTGTTTTCTCCTTTTTAGATGCGGAAGCATCTTATACTCGCGCCTTGTAGTGCGCCGTCCGCGCCGTCCGCACCGCCTTAGTTGAGCTAATTCATTACGTCTGATACAATAATCACTCGTTCTCTGCTACTGCAATATTCACGCGTTCATCAAGTATAAGGTTATTTGTTGCACTTCAAAAGCATACATGTGTCCGAGTTAAAACGGTCAAAGTTTCACATTAAATGCACCAGGAAGGTAAAGTATTGGTACGGAAACCAGTAACACAAACATGAGCTTGTACGGTAAAGTTAGCTATTTAAAACCTACGCGAGCGTCGGTGCACACTGAACCGTGCGAGGGAAACGCTTCGTTTTACTCGTTGGGCGTGCGAGGGAAACGCTTCGTTAAGGACGTCCCTGATCGTTATACGTCAGGGGCGTCCGTCAGTACGAGTCATGGTGCCCGTCGCGTCTTGGACGCCTTCAAAGGCGCTTGTCTTCGACGTTGTTGTCCCTACGGGGACTAGTGCCGAGACCGTCGTTGATGCGACGGCCTCAATAGTCGGCCTCTCAGAGGTATACTGCGTGCAGCATCAGGGAGCTCGAAACTTCCAAGTCACCGTTAAGAGCATGGCCTCCATGTCTCTAATCGTCAATGCTGGCTGCCTGGTGATTGGCGGCGAGCGTGTTCAAGTCGTTCCCGTAGGCCCACAAGTGACCAACGTCGCCTGCCTGTTCCTGCCATCGTTCGTCTCAAACGAAGCTCTCGTCCAAGCGTTATCCCCATATGGCAAGGTGCTCACTGTCACCAGTGGTTTGATGAGCGGGCGACGCGGCGTACTCACTGGAACGCGGTATGTTCGAATGGAGATGAACGCCGCTAATCCTGTGCCGAACTACCTGCGCATCTCCGGTCACCGTGCTACGTTTGACTACCGTGGTCTCCAGCGTGTATGTCGAAGATGCGGCTCAGGGGACCATCTACGAGCCCAGTGCACAACACCGTATTGTGGTCGCTGCGGTGTGCACGGTCACGTTAGTGAAGGATGTGACCGCCCATGTCGACGCTGCGGGGACGGCCGCCCAACTGTGGTTTGCCCTGTCCGCCGCTCTTACTCAGACGCTGCCGCTGGTGCCTTTCCACCACTGACACCGGCAAAGGAACCAACTACCGACTCGGGGGACGCAGAGGAGGTCACCGACGCTGTGCTGGCCTCACCCCTACAAGTTCCTTCAAACGAAGCGCACAACGAAAGCGCGATTGTCGATGCGACGCTTGGCGCGTCCGCCTCGGCGCTGGTGCAGGAACCGTGCGCTTCGAAAGACGCAACGCACTGCCCTGAAAACGGCGTCGGCGTCTCTTCTTTGACGCCACTTGATGTTCAGTGCACAAATGACCCCAGTTATCAGGCTGCTGCTGTTGGAGTTGGCCCTACGACCCCTGTTATTTTGGAAAACAGTGGCGAAAACACCACAGCCTCTTTTGTTGCGGCCGCTCCGACCATTTCGACATCGCGTCGTACACGTAAAAAATCGACCACACAAAGGGTGCCTACACCGGACTGCCGAGACGCGGACAGTGCTGCCAGCATCAAGAATGTGGATCCAAGCTTGCCGGCGGCTCAGTCCCTACCTCCTCAGGACACGTCTTCGGAAGACGGCTTCAGCCTGGGACTGGATAGTAGCATCGGACTGTCTAGCCTTGCCGATTTTGACGTTGAAATGGGAGCTACACGTGAAACAAAGCGAGGGCACACTTCCAGCTCTTGCTCCGATGAACGCAGTGATGGCCGTGGTAAATCCACACGGTCCAAAAAACCTCGACCCTCTTCTGGAGGGTCGAACAGTGCGTTGTAATTTGGTCGAGCAAGTGTCCCCTGGACACTTTCCAGGACACCGTCTAGAACTATGCGTCCAGGTTAGTCTTTACTTTTTATTATGGCTACTACACTGCATATTATTTCATTGAACGTTCAGGGTTTTCGCAGTCCGGCAAAGCAGGCTGAAGTGATTAGTGTCGCCCGCGCTGAAAATTGTGATGTTTTGTGCCTCCAGGAAACAAATTTTTTCTCGCTATCCGACGTACTTGCTTTTAAACGAAGGTTCAACCTAGATTGTTATTTCTCTTTTGCTACATCTCGTTTTACGGGAATAGGTATTATTATTTTTAACCGAGCTCTATTAAGGGATCATCATGCTTTTTACGATGGCATGGGCAGGGTTTTGGCTTTAGACTGTAGCTACTTTTCTTTCAGATTAAGGATACTGTGTGTGTATGGGCCAGCGCAAGCTGGACAGTCTAATGACTTTTTTAGAGACCTGGATGTGTTTTTTCTTGACGGTCGTGATGTCATTTTGATTGGCGACTTCAAGTGCGTTCTAAATACGCGAACCGATGTACAAGGTCCTGGCTGGGGCCGGTCTGCTTGGAATTCACGCGAGCTTCGCCGCCTTGTCCACCACTTTTCATTACTAGACGCGCACAAAGTAGTGCACGGAAATACCTTTGTTTGGACATGGCGACGTGGACGATCCTCCAGCAGGCTCGACCGGGCTTATATCCCACGAGCGTTAGAGGCGTTTGTCTCTGATCTATGCGTTCCGTCCTTCCCACCTTCTCCTGTGTACGTATCTGATCATCGGCCTATTGTCTTGAAGCTCGAAGTTCCATTTTCTTTCTCAGAAAAGCCATGGCGTCTTGATGTTCGCGTCCTGCAGGACGCGCGCTCAAGATCAGATTTGTCACGCGCAATACGTGTGTCGCTCACGGCGTCTGGTCCTGAAGATTGGGATGCGCTTAAAACACAGTGGCGCCTGCGCTGCGCAGTGGAGGGGCGTTCGCTTCGTCGACGCGTTTCTGAAGAGCTTGCTGATACCGCGATGAAGTTACGCATTGCTTTGCGCGCCGAGACGCCTTCTCCTCTGATGCGAGCGTGGCAGCGTGAACTGCGTGAACGCTTTCAGCGCTTGACTGCTGCTTCGTCCCTGGCGGCAGCAGCATGGCGCTGTAGACACAACCCATGTGCACATCCCGAGGTGCTGCGCTACGCGAGACATTCCTTTTTTGGGCAATCAGAGCCACCTGTCTCTATGACAGCACAAATACCACCTGCGCAGCGGCTTCCTACGCGTGATCGATCGGTTTTCTTGGCGCATTTTGAAGCAATGTCGTGTTCGGCCATGCGGACTAACTGTGATGAAACACCGCCAATGCTTAGAAGTTTGCCCCGTATTCCTCAAGAAGCTGCAGATTGCCTGCACATCCCTCCGTCGGCTGATGAGGTAAAGGCGGCACTGAAATCTATGAAACGTGGAACGGCCCCAGGGCCAGACGGTTTACCTGTTGAGTTTTACTTGACATTTTGGGATGAGATTGGTGCTACATTTACCGCGGTAATCCGGCGATGCTACGAGGACGGTGTCTTTCCATCAAGTTTTCGAGATGGACGCATTGTGCTTATTCCAAAGGGTGATGCTTCCTCTGTTAATCCTGAAGATTGGAGACCTATCACGCTCCTCAATGTTGACTATAAGATATTCGCGGCGGTAGCCGTTCAACGTTTGAGGGGTCTGTTGAACACCCTAATAGGTCATCACCAGACTTCATCAGTGCTTGGACGAGAAATACACAGCTTGTCATATACCACACGGGATATCATAGCTTATACTTTGTCGCGATCTGCGCGTGGTATCCTTGTGTTTTTGGACCAGGAAAAAGCGTTTGACCGACTAGAGCACGCGTATATCTTTAATGTGCTCACAGCCTTCGGCTTTTCTCATTCGTTTGTGGAAATGATTAAAAATACGTACACTGGTCTGAAAAGCACACTAGTTCTGGATGGTTGGGAAAGTGCTGCCTTTTCCATAACACGTGGGGTCCGTCAGGGATGTCCATTGTCTCCTGTGCTATTTGTCCTCAGCCTTGAGCCATACTTGCGTGCTCTTGATGCGGATTCACGTGTCCGACGTCTTCCGCTTCCTGGTAGCGGTGTCGTGAAAGTCACAGCTTTCGCTGATGATATAACCTTGTACCTTTCAGATGAAGATAGCCTTTCACGCAGCCTGCATGTATTTTCCCAATATGGCGACATTTCAGGTGCAGCGTTGAACATCTCCAAATCCCGGTATTTCTTCATTGGCTCTCCAAACTCCAGGCTTAGCGCCAGTGTTCCCATTCAGCCGGCCGCGTCCCTTCGTATTTTAGGTATTTGATACAACCACTACGGCATTTGCGAATCTGTTTGGTTAAACGCTCTCGAGGAAGTAAGACAGAAAATTCAGGATGCACGGGATTTCGACTTCCCGCTTCTTGAGCGGAGGTACCTTGCGCAGACTGTATTTTGCGGTCGCATTTGGTACCTTTCTCACGTCGTGCAACCATCTTTACGTATCGTGCGATCACTGCAGTCTGCTTTGTGTTCCTTTTTTTGGTCACGCGGTACTGAGTTGGTCTCTCGCGCGGCACTGGGACAGCAGCGTGCTCAAGGAGGCTTTGCTTTCCCTTCAGTGTCCATACGCTGTCGGCTGCTGGCACTGCGTTTCCTTTTGCGCCTAGTGCAAGGGGAGGAATCTCCCGCACGAACGCTTGCATATTACTTTCTGGGTACTCAACTTCGCCATTTGATGCCTAATGTGGAACTTAACAGGGGGCCACAGTCAATAACACTTCCTGCGTTTTATGCAACAACTGTTGCATTTTTTCGCCATGTCAAGTCGAGCTGTCCTGGCATAGATGTTTTGAACAACCACATAGTTGAGACAACTGCTGCTTTGTTGCTTCCGTTGGTCCCGCCAGCCCGCCGTGCTCGCTCTAGACGGGTGTCTTGGAGCTCCTTAACGGCTTCTTTTCTGCCTGGACACCTTCGGGACTTCATGTGGCGCCTGGGATGGGGTGTACTTCCCACTCTCGACCGCCTCGAAAGGTGGAGAATAGTCCAGTCAGCAACATGTCCGAACTGCTCCCTTCGGGAAACAAATCAGCATTTTCTGAGGCATTGTATCATTGCTCGCGTTTTTTGGAGAGCCGTACATGCTGGATTTCACTGCCTCAGAGTAAATCGCTTCGTTTCTTCTGGGCGTTGTTCGCGAGGCCGCTTCGCTTGTCTTCCCATTGTTGCCGGCGCTTTCTGCCTCTGGCGCAACCGCTGCGAGGCGGTTGCTGCGGGCCGCCGCCGCCGCGCGCTCTACCCGATCCTAGAACGATTGTACTCGGAGCTGCTGTCTGTTTTGTCGGAGGAGCTCTTCTTCCTCGGTGAAGAGGAATTCCTTCGGCACTGGTCTTGCCCTTTTGTGTCGGTCTATGACGGACGAGTGAAACTTGTCTTTCGGCCGGCCTGGTATTGGTAGGCTGATCTGTCGATGTGCCGGCAGAAATGGCATGCCAACATGTAAATATGCAAAATGTACATATTTATGTTTTATTTGTCTCTTGTTTACTTTGAAGTATTTTGTGGTTGTGTTTGTGTGAACCATCAAATGTACATGTTTTTTCAACGTCATCTCATATCCATGTTCATGTAAATGACGTCTGTCTTGTCATCATCGTTAGAGTATGTCTAAGACGGAAATGTTCTGTTGAGTGTTAATGACGTTTGTGGCAATAAATTTTTTCTAAAATGTGTCTAACTCTGTTACCAGCCACTAAACTGTTTTAGCGGGACGGCTCAGTGCTCTCCCATAGTTGAGTACGAAGTACTCAAAATCGTTCAACATATTAGATGCGGAAGCATCTTATACTCGCGCCTTGTAGTGCGCCGTCCGCGCCGTCCGCACCGCTTCTCGAACATTCGACAGCTGACAGCGCATGCGCCGTCGCGCCGTCGCCATCTGTGCCGCGCGCGCGCTTCTCCTTCGAGAACATTCGACAGCTGACAGCACATGCACCGTCGCGCTGTATATATACTCAAGGTCGGCGCTCGCTCGCTCAGTTGCCGCTCGTCCGTTGGTTCGTCGCAATAAATAAAACACCGCCCTTTCGCATACGTGCCGTACGTGTTCACTCATTTAACACCCCATTTCACAACCACGTTAACCAATTTAGCCATCGACCCAAGTAAGTCGCAATTTAACACCCGTTAACCAATTACATGCTTCCGCATCCTCCTCAGTGTTCCCCCGAGGGAAGCTGCGGGCAATTTTTTTTGTTGACCTCGCGGCGTCACTCCGGCGCATTATCGCAAGAGTTTGGCGGCACGCTCATTTTTTAGCGCTCGTTCTGTGACAGACGCGGAGCGACGAAAACGGCAAGCAGTAACACACGCAGTCGACAATGATAGCGATCACTACAGATGGTAAAGTTATGAGTGAAACATACAATGTTGAAAGCGTCGAAGTAACTTTGTAATATGATAAATTTAGAGCACCAGTTAATTTTCTTTGTGTTTAATATGTTTGACACTAATTATATAGACAAGAGCTTGTACAAATATTTATTCAAGTACGAGGTCTTTTTTTAATTGTTGTTCAAAAGGCGCGTGGATGTCATTCTTAGGGCTATCTAATCTGAAAATTGTAACAACTGCATTGTCATTGCCTATTTTTGAGAACATCACTCCTTTGTTTGTTAACAGGAGAGCAGTCAATTTCGTAATACACGAAGGAAGATTTGGTGGTGTTATACCTCATTTTTCTTAAGAGATGTACTGTGCACTTGTAGCCCTCCAGGGTACCGGTTGACACGCACTAAAGTACTAAGTGCCTGCTTCTAGCATCTATTTGAGTGAGCATTACTGTGCACGCTAAATAAAGACGTCGAAGTGACAATTGAAAAATATATGTTGGTGGTAATTTTTGTTAAGAGAGCTCACGTGCACATGTACAACAAACAACATTGATTGTACTCTAATAGCTTTCTCTTGCTTGTTCTCGCATCTTTAGTTTTTATACGCAGCTCGTATTGCTAGCACACTGTCCCCAGGTACAACTGTACACTTTATCCCCGTCTAATAGCCTAGAAAAAAAGCGTGCAGTGTATTTTCTTGTTGCCACCCTAGGAGCTTCTTGCCTGCCTTGTTGCTCCAGCGGGACACCTAGTGAGGCCTCATACCGTGGCTTGAAATGTCGAGGGGGCGCCGCGAGACGGCGGTAATTTCGCGCAGAGTTCGTTAATGAACCCCCGAAGCAACACCGACCTGGTAGTTGACGCAGGGAAAGCGAAAAGTTTGCTACCAGAAAGCATCAGCGCAAGCTTCTACGTACAAACACTCCCCCACCCCCCCCCCACTTATTTCTCCCTTCCGAGTTTGTCAAAGTTGATTGTGCTCACATGGCAACAGAGGTGAAGGCCCTCAGCGGTAAACACCCGAAAAGATACGTTGCGTTACAACGCTGGCGGACCTGTTTAATAATTTACTGGACGCTGCTTGTACCATTTTGCTGTCTTCCTTTTCAAGAAGGAAGCTACAAAACAGGCAAAACGCACGAATGAGTATCTTTTCTTTTTGATAGCTTTCGGTGCAGGCCAGCAAGCACTCCTGGCAGAAAACAACTTAAGTTTTGATTTTCTGTAGGGTTGAACCATTTTCGTGAGCTGCGCCAGCTGCGATTTTAAGTGCAGGACCATAATTTATTAATCTTTTCAGAATGTGAGAGAAGCAGACAGAGGACACCATCAGAAGGTGAAGGCTTTGAAGTCTTGTGTTTAGAAAAAATGTTTAACGATTTCGAGTACTTCGTACTCAACTATGGGAGAGCACTGAGCCGTCCCGCTAAGAGTACATAATTGATCACAGCATCGTCTCATTAAACAATTAACAGCTTACATGTTGAGAGACCTCGTGCTAGCCAAGCCTCTGAATGGTGGGGGGATTTGATCGATTGATCAATCAATCAATCCTATAACACAGCTCTGCTGTCTTCGCAGAGGTAATGTACTGCATTCATACTTTCATGGTTTGTAATGAGGTGCTCTTGGAGAACGGTATTGCTAAATTGTATGGAGCAAAGCTTTCTTAATTTTTCAACCATATACTTTAGACTATAACGTTCCCCTTTGCGAATATGCAGGTATAAAGGAAAGTACGTTTGCCTAACTCCTTTGTAGAGAGAACCAGCACGTTAATGATGACACGTACACTTTAAACAGCCGCGTAATCAGGATTTTTGTAGCGGACTGAGAAGGCACGCTCATCAGTTTTTTATTAGTGAGTATATACGTGAATGGTCAATCACCTGATAAATGAACATTTTCTTCTTTCGATTTCGTCTCTTCAGTTCATTGCTAGTGCGAAATTTCCTTTTTTTTCTGCGCTATGCTCGCTTCATAATGATGAATCGGTTTTTTTCTATCATATAGTGGTTTTGGGACGTTAAACCCCACATATCAATCAATTAATCAAATCGGTTTTTTTTTCTGATTACTATACTCTTACCATACCACACACTCGAACAATGACCTGATGCGAATCGATGGCCAGCACGGCTTTTTTTGTGGAATCAGACTAATTTATTGTCAATTCAAAAAGTTTATGCCTCCATACGACACTTCTCTCGCTACCGTGAAATAACAGAATCGTGGAGTGATCTGTTGACTACGCACTATTGTGCGCACAATACTTCTAATTTTTCCCCCTAAAAAGGAAGGGGTGCAAAACAGGTGTTTGTGAACCTGAACCACCAACGAGGGTGTAAAGTGAGAGTCTTCGTGGGCCTGGTACACTGTAGTTCGAACAAAGGCAGTGACGTGACACCAGGTTACCGGGTGATGAAACCAACATAACGTAGACTTTTTGGTGTTTGAGAAGTGCTTTCTTCAAAAACAGCTTTGGGAAGAAAGTGCAGGAATATTTCTCTATTGAACTAAATAGGGGTAAGCGAAGAAAACGTTGCGTTGAGTCTCTCGTCACTAACGGGTGCTGTGAATGACAAACAAGCACATGATTTTTTATTTTTATTTTTTGCTGAAGTTTGCGTATACCACAACCTTCGTGGTAGTCCTGGATAAGATTTTGTCCTACTTGCGGAGCCAGTTCTTGCTTACCAGGAGACCCCAACTTTGTCAACAGGGTTATGTCATTTGCATAATGTCAGCATAGATGTCAGCATTGTGTCAGCATGGTGTCAGTATGGTGATGTCAAAAATAGTGGGAGATATAAAACACCTTGCCGGACTCCGACTTCATTGCGTCCCCATTCACCTTGAATATCTTCGCTATAATTAACAATTTTCATCTATGATAAATGCCAAAATCTGACCAGGGCAGGTAAACTGTGTGAAGGTACAGTTAACCAAACGCTCAGTACAAAGTACCTTGATCTAGACGACGCAATGAATCAACGCGAAGTGCCACGATGACCGTATACACACAGCGCAATTGTGAGGCCCAAGAGAGGGCTTCCAGCTGTCCCATAGTAGAGTAGTAAGTACTCAAAATTGATAACCACTTTTTCTCAACACAGGCAATTACGAAGTCATCACACGTATACAGGTTCTGTGTCGCAGACGACACAAAACCAATCAACTGATGGCAACAATCATTCACAAATTATAACGAAAATTTCGCGATCCACAGGCCCCGCGAATATAAACAAAGGAGGAAACAGTGGCACGATCAACAGACATCAAACGCGTAGCGAGGCAGCCTTAGAGCTGAGAACAGTCAATCAATGGAGAGACAAGTATATAACCAGCCAACATTAAGAATACAATTATTTGTACATGATGTGCCGAGGGGCATGTAGCGAGCGAGTTACAAGAAAGCCAGCCATACAATGACCAATCCAAAGGGTCGCCAATCTAGTTGCAAAAGACAGCTTAAAAACTACAGCAATTTCTTTTGCTTTTCGCACTTGACGCATCGATGCTTGACCCGAAAGCTCTCCGCACCTAACATGCTTTTTCACTGTCTCTGAGAGCTAAACTTGTGTGCAGTGACGTCACATGACGTCACATTATTTGACGTAATGGTGACGTCGTCACAAAATTGTGAGTTCTTACATATCTCATCTGGATGGTGGCAGGGAAATTTCGCGTTTGTTGAGATGAATAATAGACGAACACGCGTCTAATCGATTTAAAAGAGAGCAGAAGAAAATGACGCAATTCGTGGACAGAGGTGGATTGGATCCAGTTCTTCGCAGATATTACCATCACTCAGCCGTATGAGCAAACAACTATCCAATCAAGAAGCAGAAGACAGCAGCGTAATCAACAGAGAAGTTTCTGAATGATTAACTACAGAGCAGAAGACCAGCAACTAATGCAAGAGAAAAAGAATTAGATGAGCAGAAGACGAAGACAACCCAAGCACGCAGATAGTAAGCTCGCGTGATCGAGAACTCACACTTCAGGTCGGCACAACCGAACTCCACCCCTCGCCCTACTTTTAGCTTGTAAGTGAGTCCTTGCGAAGAAGGGACCTACTTTTGGATTGCGCCTGGCAGGCACATCTGTATGGCGCTGAATAATACGGATCTCAATCCATTCATTAATTTAGCAGCGCGCTCACGTAGGCTTTCACAACCACTGCTATCACAGCGAACGATGTTTTCTCTCAATATGCCTCCATCCCAAAGTTAATCACTGCTTTCTGAATCCTTCCGGCCGGCACTACAGAATGGAAAGAAGCTCGCGCAATAAAGATGTAAAGGTATGTCATTTGCTAAAGGGCATGCAGCAGGCTATTTCAAAAGAACTGCATGAATCGTTATGCATGATGAGACCGCACGGAAGTGTTCTATACACAAACCAGCATGAACCGAACGTACCATTTTTAGAGAAGTGCGTGGTCTATGACGTTGGAGCGAATGCTATATGTGTTTCTACAGCCTTGCTCAAGTACTGCACGTTGATTATCAGACAAGCTGGTCATAAGGAAAGAAATCTGTGAATTTAGAAAAAAAATGTTTGCCCTACTTGCTTCTCCGCATCATAGTGCGTAATAGCATACTGCAAGCAAGCCCAGGGCTATTCTCAATGTCATCAGCTGATTTTTTTCTGACGTCATTTCACAGGCCCAATCTTTCTCTGCAGACCTTTTGCACATGACAGATTTAAAAACTCGGGAGACTCTCGCTTCTAAGGAAATAAAAGAAAGTGATGCTTAGCGTGTGCAGACCTGACATACTGTTTTTTTTTTCTTTGTTGTCTTACTGTCTATCCTGCTTTACAATTTTTCTTCCCTTCCTTTTTTCTTTCATTCTTTCTTTTTCCTGTATTTATTTGTCTCTTTCTTTTTCTTAGTATTTTGTCTTTGTTTCTACTTTCCTGGTTTCCTTCTTTTTTCTTCCCTTTTATTTCTCTTCTTTATGTTTCTTACTGTATTTCTTTCTTTCTTCTTGCTTTATTACTTTCTGTTTTTCTTCATTCCCTTCTTTCTTGCTTGATTCCTTTCTTTGTAATTTTCCTCTTCATTTCTTACTTTCTTTCTTCCTTATTTACTTTCCATCTTTCTTGCCTTCTTTCATTATTACTTCCTTTTTTTAATTCAGTTCTTCCTCCCTTTCTAGCTTTACCTTTTCTTGCTTTTGTTCTTTCTTTCTAATACTCCTGTTTTCCTACACGTAAGAGCATAGCGAAAGCCAGGTACGTTTAGGAGAAAGCATGAACGATTCAGGGCATCATAAGCTCCACTATAGTAAAATAGTAAGCTGACCGCAGAAAAGGGGTCTCAAACTCATCCCAGTGAAAAGGGCTGCAGACCCAAAATATGAGCCTCCCCCCTCCCCCCCTAGCCAAGTTCAACCACTCGTCCACCCGGTCGTCCACCCGTCCGTCCTAGGCTCGTCTATTCATCCGTGGTTCGTCCATTTATTCTTCGTCTATTCGTCATTAGCTCAAGCTACTTATATCTTGGCATAGCCGAGCTAAGCCAAAGCAGTTTTTTTTTTCGCGCTGATAGCCTTAAGTAAGCTGAAGCCTCTATGTGAGCTTCCAGGTTTCTTCTCCGTAAGTCTCTAGCGGCAAGATGCAGCTGTTACATACCTTCCTCATGAGTGTTAGTGGCAAATTACCATTCATGATTGGAGAATGCTTGGCGAATGTGATCCACCCTATCTTTATTCGTCTAGTTTGTTGTCATTTCACTCTCCTGGTTCCGATCTGCGGTTTCTAAGGAGACATATTCCTTTACAACTTCCAGCGTCTCTCTGCCTGTAGCGAAGCGCTGTTTCTTCTGCCGAGACTGTTGCACATTACTTTTGTTTTGTGCATAATAATTTTCAGACCTGCCTTTCTGTTTTTCATGCCTAGTTTAATAATTATGATCTGTAATTCCTCCCCTTGTTAATCATCAAGGCAATGCCAACAGCGAATCGCAGGTTACTAAGATACTCTTCAATAAATCTTGCCCCTTATTTTTTTCCAAACTAAGAGCTCTGAAAACCTACCGTACAGACGTGTTGAATCGCATTGGATGTATCGTTTTCTCCCTGCCTTACATTCTTCTTTATTTCGATTCTGTCACTTTCTTCATGGAGAACAATGGTGCCTGTGGATCCACTGAAGACGTCTTCCAGTATGTTTATGTAAGGTTCATAGATGCCTTTATTCCGTAGTGCCCACATCACTTCTGATGTATCTACTGGGTCAAACGCCTCGCCGTATTCTATGAAGGCTATACATAGGGGTTGGTGGTATTCTGCGCATTTCTCTATTACCCGAGTGATACCGTGAATATGGTCTATTGTGGAGTAGCCTGTACGAAATCCTTCTTAGTCCTCCGGTTGATGGAGCTCTAACGTCACCTTAATTATATTAAGTATTAATGTTGTAAATAGTTCGTACATGACAGGCAGTAAACTGATCGACCTGATATTTTTTAAGTTCTTCGCGTTTCCTTTCTTATGGAGTAAGACGATCTTGGCAGTCTTCCAAGATTCTGGTACCCTTGCCATCAAAAGACGCTTCGTATATAAGGTGGTCAGTTCATCTAAGACAATTTCTCTGACATCAATCAGCAAGTCTGTTGTCACCTTATCCTCACCACTGGCTTTGCCTCTTTGCATTTATCCCGGGGCATTGGATCTAGGAGAATAGGTTCAGCCTAAATTGAGGACGACACAGCGAGCGATGTAAATAAAAAGGATTGGTGTAACTTTAAAAGACAAAAAAGAGAGCAGAGCTGGTCAGGGAACAAACCGGGTGTAAGGATATCATAGTTGAAATTGAGAACAAATGTACATCACGTAGGCTGGATAACCGCTGGTCGTTAAGGCTAATTGAATAAAATCCCAGAAAAGGCAAACGCATGAAGAGGCGACAGAAAGTAAGGGGGGCCCATGAGATTAAAAAGTTCGCAAGTATAACGTGGCAACACAAAGCACAGGACCGGGTTGAATGCCGCATTACGGGAGAGGCTTTTGCCCTGTAGTGGGCGTAGTCAGGCTTATCAGATTGACTACACCCACTGCAAGGCAAACGTTAAGTATGCATAGTCAACTAGCCCAGCTAGGTACATACCAACTCGACCCTATCTTCAACGAGAATCAATGTAGAAACAAGCTAACATAATTTGTCAAAGCCTGGAAACGACCTAGAAAAAAACCTAGAAGTCACTATATTATTCTTCAGACCAACAGTTTTACTGTTTCAAGCCTTAAGTCACGTTCACACCGAGTGCGGGGCGGCCAAAGCGTCGAAGTGGCAACGCGAAAAGCAGGAAAAACCTCATCTCCAAGTGGTGAAAGTGGGAGAAAAACCAAGCAGCAAGGGCGATCGCTCTCGGAGCAATTGTTTGCCGCCTGCCGAGACTTGCCGTTTTGCCACAGCTAATGAGAACGCCACGACACCGAGGCGCAGTGGTGCTGTGGTTGTGCGTTTGTGAGAAGCGCTGACACGTCACAGGGACACATGCGCAAAAGCGCGAGATAGCCGCCTATTCTGCAAACGTAGTGATCCACAGGAAGCGGGTGGTCTGAACAGGTTCACGCGCTGACTCGCTCGCTGGGTTCTGTGCCGACCGGATGTGCCTTCGCGATGTCCGACCTACGTCAGCGTAGCTCTGGCCGACCGGGCTGGCCTTACGTCATCTCCTGACGGCGATCTCCGACGACAGCGCAGCTCTGACCTACTGGACTTGCCCTACGCCATCTCATGACGCCGACAAGAGCTCTGGCAAGTGGTGTCCCGTCCTCGTACTCCTGTGACCTTGTTTCCATCTTTCCTATCTCTCCTACCCCCTCGATATGTCTTCGCTCGCTGTCCCAGCGCATCTCCCTCTATATATATACCTCTACTTCTATCCTTTTAATCCCTCCTCACCCCCATCCCTTGTGAGCTACTGTTGAGGTGCCGCACCCTGATGCAGACAGTTATGGGGGTCACTTTTCTGTTCTTTTCCCTCTTACAGCCACATCTCTCGCCGCCTCGCCGCTTCGAAAAACCCGTTTGGCCGCTTTGACGCACCGCCGTTGGTGTGAATGAGCATATACGCTACCTAATATTCTATTGCAATAGCAATTTTATGGACACTCTCGGCTTGATTTTTCTGCCGGCGTCAGCGCCGACGTCACCGCAACTCACCGTATGTGTATACGTATCTATGTATATGAAAATCTGAGAAAGAAAAAATTGGCCCCGTATCTGCATGTTTTTGCAAATGTCGTCGAAAGACGATAGTCCTGCGTGTGGAGAGATCGAACAAGACATTTATTTGATGTTCTCCGCAAGAAAATTGGTGAATGGTATTCTGGAGGCGCTGCGTTAGAGTACCTAGAGTGTGCAGTGGAGATGAACGAGCGTATCAATTCACGTCACACGTGAGACATAAGCGCCATCTGGCAGTTTTTTTAGAAAACAAAGCGCGTGGGCTCTGAGACGGGTGTGCGCACCCATCCCAGAGGTGATAAGGTCTAGAACGCAAGGCGACGGGTAGATGCCGCCACCGCCTTGTTTTAGCAAAGCGTTGGAAACACTCGCCTTTCCGTGCAAGCGTTGCATGGTCAGCGCAGCGTGATAAGAGCTATGGTCCTTCAAATTACCTGTGGCTCCACCACGGTGGTCTAGTGGCTAAGGTACTCGGCTGCTGACCCGCATGTCGCAGGATCGAACCCCGGCTGCAGCTGCTGCATTTCCGATGGAGGCGGAAATGTTGTAGGCCCGTGTGCTCAGATTTGGGTGCACGTTAAAGAACCCCAGCTGGTCAAAATTTCCGGAGCCCTCCACTACAGCGTCTCTCATAATCATACGGTGGTTTGGAGACGTTAAACCCCGCATATCTATCTAAAATTACTTATGTAAGAATTTTTCAAGTAAAAGATGCACATGCAAAATATATACGTGTTGTTATGGTGCCACTGACATGCGCAATATTGCTTTTCAATTGGCGATTGCACAAGCATGAACGCTCAAACCTTGAGCAATATAGGTGGGCGCTGCGGATAGGGTCAGCCGTCTCAAGTAACCGATACCGTTAGGAGTAGACAAATATACAGACAGACAGACGAAAATTTTTGCATCAAAGGACCTCAAGAAAGACTATAAACGTTAAAAATCCAGAAAAGACTCCGGCGCGCAGAATCGAACTTGGGTCCTTTGAATCGTGCGAGGCGTTAAATACTGAGGCATTGAAAAGCACATCCTTGATCGCTCAAACGGCAAGCTATCTATATCTACTACTTACTGCTGCTGACGGGCATTTTTGGGGGGGTGGGGGGGGCACTAACGCGTTTTCAGCCTTACCATAGATGGCACAATGAGCGCGTGCAGCAACATCGTCACGACTCGGCGGCCACGCTCTCATCTCCCACGCGCACTTTGCCCCACAAAGAGTAGGGAGTCGACACTCCTCACGCGCCCTTATCTTGCGGTAGGGAGGATTGTACGCCTTGGCTGGTGTTCGGCTTTTACCAGAACAATTCTGTTTTAGTTACCGGACGCACAAATGTCACTGCAATCGTTGCACAGTCCTACGTTTTCGAAAAAAAAAACGCGCTTTTCAGACAGAGCAAAGTAACAACTGAGGCGCTTATTCGCATATATATGTACCTGAGAGTACGTTTTGTGCGTCATTTGTGCGTGCCTGAGAAACGCGGAGCACGTTTTGATCTGCTGGCCATTCTGCGCGTGGACCTTCCAATTTGTTGCTATCGCGTTTATTGCTTTTGCAGCCAAGCTGTGAATTTTTCTATCACGCGACGTGTTTCCTCACTACATAAAATGCGGGGTGAAACACCAGCTGGCAGGTTTGGTTTACCATTTACTACCTATAAAATGTTTCTGTTTGGAGCCCATCAGTTTGGAGCAAGTGGCAGGGCTATTCTGAGTGCCCCACACAAATTAAGGCCAGCCACCAGAAGTTTACGGTGCTGGTGCCTACAAACCACTGAAAACACTTTTAGTTTGTTTTTGTATTTCTTAGTTCTTTTATCTTTTTTTACTTTTACATACCAATGTTTTTACAGTGAAAGCTGTTATGATATCACAACTCGATCACGCGCAATTGTGCGCCTCCGCCGCCGCCACCGGTGTCCGTCACCACATCGTGCAAAACTAGAAAAAAACCTAGCATCATTGACACAGTAGTGCTCTAACTCGGGTCCGCTGGGTGCCAGTCCAGTATTCCACCACTGAGCCACAACCGGTGCTTGGGAATTGTGGGCAAACTTGCCTTAGGCAGGCTTGATGTCGGGAAAGCAATCGCGTTTAATACGACTTATACAGCGTTTTAAAACAGCGGAAAAACAACCAGGCGTCACACAATG
>WOVY01007509.1:0-22671 GCA_013436015.1 Rhipicephalus annulatus
TTAGGCCAAACGGCGACGCCAACGCCCGGCGGCGTGGGACCGGCTTTCCGAGGGCAACATGGACGCTACTCTCATGCAGCGTGGATACGACCCGCATGCCATGACGTGGAAACGATTACGATTTCCGACAACGCCCAAACTCTGCTTCTTCACCGAGGTTTCGGAGCCAAGCCTCTCAACGACGCGGTGGACCGCCACTGGCAAGCCAACGCCAAGAAGGCGGCCGTCCGCCGCTGTTTCGGCATCCGGCACGCCAGCTGACAAGACGCAGCCTCCCGCTTCGCGCGCTGTGGGACGCAATGGCAAGTTTCTCACCAAATGGAAGCCTCGCCCGTTTCCGAAACCGAGTCCGGAACGGACTATGTAATAGTCGTAAATCCACGAGAGTGCATCTCATTGCATGATGCTTTCTCAGAGAACTGGTACGGGACTGCGTTTAAGGCATACCTCGGGCCCAAGCGTGCTGAGACGCTGACAGTTATTCCATCGAGAGAGCAAAATTTGATCGTGATTTACACCCCGGACCCTGACACGGCGGACAAAATGATCGGGGACTTCGTGGTAAACATCGAGCACAGGCAGGTTCTGCTCAACGGGTACCTGCGACAAGATGGTAGCAATGTCTGCCACGGGAGTTATGTAGTCCGCAACACAGATACGACGGAGACGCTCCGAGAGAGCGTACGCTGGAGGTCAGGCACCATCGTCGAGGTGCGTAAATTTGGCACATCGAACAAGGCGCGTGTAACCTTCGCCGGCAAGGAGAAGCCATGCTTTGTTCACTACGACGCAATGCTGATCCCGGTCAAAACCTTACTACCGGACGATCCCGGCCTGCGCAAGTGCGGTGTCGTCGGCCATCGGATGGACACTTGTCCCAACCCACGACCGGATACGTGTGGCCTGTGTGGACAGCAGGTTCCGCTTGTGGAGGAGGGGGTACGGGCCCCTCATGAATGTGTACCCGTATGTTCTGTGTGCGGTGGAGCACACGCCACAAACTCTCGAGCATGTACGGCCAAGTACCGTAATTCCAAGGTGGCCGCACAACAGGGCAGAAAGTCCAAAAGGGCGTCCAAGAAACGACGCAAAGATCAGACTCCCAGTGAGCCACCACGCCGGGAAGTCGCCAAGACTGACAAGGCCGCTTCCCCTACTGGAGGAACCGAAAAGCAGCCGACGGCGCAACCATGCGGCGAAGCCGGGCCATGGGCCAACGCCGTGAAAAACGGAAAGCAGGTGGGTGGTACGGGTAGAGCTGCCTCCTCATCCCTCCCTATCATCCCCTCTTCATCGCGTAACGCCGACCAAAATATTATTGCCAAACTTCAGGCACAAATCGAAGCGTTACAGAAAAGACTAGTGGAAGCCGAGGCCAAACAGACCCAACTAGTCTCCCCTCCTCCTCCCCCGCAGTAGAGGTAATGGAGAGTGAGACCGGGGCGGGGGCGGCAGACGCGGTTGCCGCACTCGAGGCTCGTGTGAACACCCTTGAGGTCCGTATGGACAGCCGTATAACTGTCCTCGAAACCCAAATCTCAGCGGCTGTAAATGCCGCCATTGCTAAAATGACAGAAACCATCCCTACCCTGATAGCCCAACAAGTTGCGCGTTTCACCAAACGAGCCGGCCCAATTAAGGTCGTGTCTGGCCGGTACCCTAAAACGCTTCGACGACAGATCGAATTGAGGATGATGACAGCTGCTCCGCCTCCGGAATTGAGGACACCCCCCTCCCCGCGAGTGCTGGCTCGGGAGCACCGCCACCGCAATCGCTCGTTAACTCCACTGACCATGGCGGGCTCCCTTAGAATTCGGAAGTCCCCACGATCCAATACGGCCACTCCATCCAAATCACCCAGTGGAATTGTCGGGGCTTTAAGGCTCACACTAAGCGCGCCAACCTCCGGCTTTTCCTCGCAGCATTTCAAAACCTTCCTGCTGTGGTAGCCCTCCAGGAGCCAGGGAGTGCTGCCACACTCACAAACTATACTACGTTTCAGCAGGACCCTTTATCTTGCATCTGCGTGCACAAAAATTATACGGCCAACCTAGTTGATCTCGACCTTAAGCCAGCTTTCTCGTACGTGATGGTGACACTCCTTCCGCTGCGTAAACAGGACCCGCCACTGCACGTGCTAAACATTTATTGCTCACCGAAACTAAGCAACATTACATTCGCAGACCTTTTTAGCCGCGCTTTAAAGGCTGCGGGCAGGGACCCTCTGGTGATTGTGGGTGATTTCAATGCCCCCAGCACACTCTGGGGGTATGCACGTGAAGAGAAACGTGGACGTAAATTGGCGGAACTTATGTCCACGCTGGGCCTAACTCTTCACACCGACCCTGCCTACCCAACTCGCGTGGGTAACTCCGTGACCCGGGACACATGTCCGGACCTTACCCTCACAAAAAACATTCAGTATGCGGATTGGGTCAACACTGAAGAGACCCTCGGCAGCGACCACTGCATACTCAACACCACCATTCGCACCTACCCCTTGGCAAGACCCTACGGAGAGGCAAAATTACCCGATTACACGAAGTTTCGGCAAATATACGCCAATTCGACACCCATTGAGGAGCAAGGATACCATGCTTGGTCCGAGCAACTGGTTTCCTCATTACGCTCCACAGAAACACAAATTAAACTCTCCGAGGCGACTCCGGCGGTGGATAACCATCTCCTTCACCTCTGGGAGGCCCGGCGCAGCCTCGTCCGCCGATGGCGCCGGCAAAAACACAACCGAAAGCTCAAAATTCGCATCGCTGAGCTCACCCAGCGAGCAGCAGATTACGCGGCCCAGCTCGCTGACTCTAACTGGGTGGACCGTTGCAACACGGCCGCTCGACAAATGTCCAGTCGGAGTACCTGGCGCCTCTTCCGCGCCTTGATTGATCCGACCCAAACTCGAACAGAGACACAAAAGCATCTGCAACGAGCATTTCACAGCTTCGACGGAGACACAGCCAAATTGGCATGTAAACTCCGAGACCAATATCTATGCACTCAGCAGGACTCCTAAGGCCGGCGTACTCGTATGCAGGTACCGAGAACGCGGAGCTGGATCAACTGTTCCAGTTACACGACCTGAAGGCAGCCCTAGCAAAATGAGGCGAGGAACGGTGCCGGGAAGGGATAAAATTACCGTGAAATTACTTGATTGATTGATTGATTGATTGATTGATATGTGGGGTTTTAACGTCCCAAAAACCACTATATGATTATGAGAGACGCCGTAGTGGAGGGCTCCGGAAATTTAGACCACCTGGGGTTCTTTAACGTGCACCCAAATCTGAGTACACGGGCCTACAACATTTCCGCCTCCATCGGAAATGCAGCCGCCGCAGCCGGGATTCGAACCCGCGCCCTGCGGGTCAGCAGCCGAGTACCTTAGCCACTAGACCACCGCGGCGGGGCTTGCCAATCTTCCTGACTCGGCCTACACCATGCTCCTTGCCCTCATCAATTCCATTTGGATCGGGAAAAACAAGCCTACCAATTGAGTGGAAGACCGCCCTGGTCACCTTCATACCCAAAGCGGGCAAAGCCATTAACACGGACAACCTCCGCCCCATCTCCCTTACTTCTTGTGTGGGAAAATTAATGGAGACGATGGTGCGCGACAGGTTGTCCGCGTTCCTGGAGAGCAAAAATGCATTTGCAGACACCATGTTCGGGTTCCGCTCACACCGGTCCGCGCAAGATATCTTGCTTCAGCTCGACCATGAGATCCTCGATCCAGTCGAGTATCCCCTGAATGACAAAGTTGTGCTCGCTTTGGATCTGAAGGGGGCATTTGATAACGTGACCCACGAAATTATTCTAACACATCTCTCACAGGTGGATTGCGGCCAAAACACTTTCAACTATATTAAACAATTCCTCACTGACCGACAATCATACATTCGGATTCAGGACATTGAACACGGCCCTTACCGATTAGGCACGAGAGGGACTCCGCAGGGAGCGGTCCTCTCGCCCCTCCTATTCAATGTGGCAATGATGAGACTCCCCGCTCAGCTGGCGAAAGTCGAAGGCATACAGCATGCGCTGTACGCCGACGACATCACCATATGGGCGTCACACGGCTCGGCAGAGACATGGAGGCAAGCCTGCAGCAAGCGGCGGACATCGTGGATGACTATGCCCATCGCTGCGGCCTTCAGTGCTCCCCGTCCAAATCGGAATTCGTGCACATACGCCCCTCACCAAAGTGCACCGCAAAGATCGACCTCTCCCTTCACAGCGGACCAATACCCGAACGCGATGAGATTAGAGTACTGGGGCTTTTTATACACAAAAATCGCAGAGCAGACACAACATTGGCCAAATTGCGTAAGGTGGGGGACCAGGTGGGCCGGATGGTCCGCCGGGTTTCCAACAAGCGCGGGGGGTTACGATGCAAAGATGCCTTGCGGCTGGCGCATGCATTCGTAACCAGCCGAGTCCTGTACTCGGCTCCATACCTCCACCTACGCAAATCCGACGAGAATGCACTCGAAGTCATTCTCCGCAAAATCTACAAGCGCGCCCTCGACCTTCCTGTCAGCACCTCTAACCAGCGCCTTTTGGGCTTGGGAATGGTGAACACCTTCAAGGAGCTGAGAGAGGCGCACTTGACAAACCAATATACTAGACTCTCTAAAACACCGTCGGGTCGCCGCCTCCTTGCCCGGCTACACATCAATCACTCAATACACACGGAAGAGCGCGTACGGATTCCAGAAGTTTGGCGATACTCCTTGCACGTGCGCCCTCTTCCGGCTAACATGACCCGAGACGACTACACTGGCCGACGCCTCGCGCGGGCGGAAGCCTTGGCTCGACACTACGGCCACAAATTCGGGGTATTCTACGTGGACGCCTCCGGCCCGCACCACGGTGGTTGGTATACGGCTGCGGTCGTCCACGAAAACACCGTTGTAAACGGACTCACATTCCGTGCACATAACAATACGCACGCGGAGGAGATCGCCATCGCACTAGCCGCCGCAGATCAGGACTCGAGGGTCATCATCACCGACTCAAGGGGTGCCTGTCGCAATATTGAACAGGGATACATTCCGTACCGTGCTTATAAAATACTGCAGAACAGCAGCTACCTAGGTGCCCCCACGCACCGAACGATCATATGGGCTCCGGCTCACACGGGCCTCGATGGTAATGAGACGGCCGATGCCGCTGCCCACGCTCTCACTCTCCGGGCACCATCCTCGTCCCCTACCGATCCGGAACTCGAACCCAATCCTGCCTACACCTTTAAGGAGATCACACAATTTTATCAATCCGGCCATAACGTCTATCCTAAACCCTGTAAGGGCCTCACGAAGGCGGAGGAGCGAATCCTCCTTCGCCTTTATACTAAAACTCTATTGTGCCCGGCAATCATAAAACACTTTGACCCCGCTTGCACGGGGAAGTGCCCACATTGTGAGGAAAGTTCCTCTGACATTTTCCACATGGTGTGGGCATGCCAAAAAACCCCAAACCTTACCCCACTACCCAACCCTTCGCGGGAGGACTGGGAGGCGGCCCTGCTCGGCTGCTCTGACCTGACGGCCCAACGGGCCCTGGTCGAGCGTGCCCGGGCCGCGGCCAACGCCAATGGGCTCCCGTAAGAGGGAGCCCACCTAGTGTTTGTACGGGGCGGCCCCTTAAGGACCGTTCCCACCCTCCCTGTAAATAACATCTGTAAATAAATGTTTTTCAGCAGCAGCAGCAGCAGACGACATCATCGTAACCAGTAGAGCGAAGCAGGACAAATAAGAGCAAGCACGAAACGCAGCGAAGGACGAAACAAGGTAATAGCCAGAAGAACGGGACGACAGTGGTGAGACGACAGATTCTGAGGCGGCTCCCCGCGACGTCACAGTAGTCAACGATGGCGTTATCGCTGAGGTATGCTGCAAGAGCGTCAAAAGATACCATATACGTATGCAAATAAAGGGCCGCATGAATGGTGGCCTCCCTATCGACGGTGGCTGTAGCGGAACGCGCCCACGCGCTGCCTTCCGCGGTCTCTGGGTTAACGAGGCTGTCACACAACGCCGATGCGCGACTACGCTGATGCGAGGCAGTCGCGCTACGCTGATGTGAAATGGTCTGCGAAAAATCGGGTGAACCAGCCAGACAGGTGTTCTCATGGTGTTCTCTTCCTGATTTAAACTATGCACCCATATCGATGGCTTGCAATGAAGCACCTTGTTTGTGCACCGCTTGTTAATGTAATCATTACATCACTTGCAAGTTCTTACGTTATATGCGCACGGTGCCCAATAAGATTTTACCAGCATTGTCATCATACTGAATGACGTTGAGCGTGATTAGATTATGCTGCCTTTATGTCACCAATGTCGCCATGTTGGTGAACCAGTACGTTATGAGGTGCGGCTATAACTTCACATGCAAGCTATCAATACAAGATAGTGTCAGCCAGTTCTTTTCAAGCAATGAACGAATGAAAATCATTGCAGGTGCACTTAGAATTTGCCATGTGCAGTATTGCAATCGTCGGTCATTTTCAGGTGCGAAGCATCACAAGGCTGGGGCTGTGTCAGTCTGTCGCTTCTTCCGATGCAGTGTCCACAACCCACTGCGCTTGTGCGTCCGCTCCCGCTCTCTGTCCTCTACTACGCTACCCCTCTATTTCCTTCTGTGCCCTCTACACCTCCACAGCGCATGCGCGTCCCCTCCCCTTCTCTCTCCTCTAGGAATTCTCCAGTCTACAGAGCAGCACTCACGACAGGTGGTGCGAGAGCTGCATACTCCACTGGGGGCGCCGCGGTAGTTCCGAGTTTTGTTATGACGGAGTGCGCAAGCCTCCTTTTCTCTTGCACAATGCGGCAATGAACGCCAACGTGAACGCCGCCGTCAGCGTTAGAAACAGCACAAGCTCTTAATAAAGTACAGCTCCTGTTCACGCAAACAATATTTCCGCTGCTTCGCATCCACATATGATTCCCTTTAGCAGGAGATACCTTTTTTTTTGTAGAAAATTTATGCATGCCTAAAACCAGGGCATGTAATTCGAAGATTCTGGGTTAGGATCCAACTGACGGAAAGAATTTTTTTGCTCGTTTTAGTTTATTTTATTTAAGTAAAAAAACTGCAGGGCATAGAAAGAACTTCAAATAATCTACCATGTGCATTCCTTGAGATAATTGTCTATCGGTTTTATTAGCCTGTTCTACTACAGAGAACGGAGCCTTTCAGGCTACTCTTCTACATCGAAAAACTTTGAGGGACATCAGAACCCTAAATTTGACGTGAACATGTCATGCGGATGAGTATATTATTCCCAAATTGCTGCGTGTGGGATTCTAAGTGTGCATCCAGAAGGGGCGCTCACGTAAATAAATAGTACGTATTGACAAATTCATTCAATTGCACCTTCCCTAATCATCTAACGGCGTGCATAAAGTTTCTGTGCCTACGGAACTTGAGCCAGAATGTTTTTCAGAAACCCTTGTTTTTTTTTTTACGCTATATAGGCTACGTGCTGTCCACGACTTTAGCTGTGGCAAGCAAGCGCGCGGGCCTTGCTGATTACTTCATCTCTTTTCTTAAGCAACCACCTTATTTGGAACCAAGAATAACTTCCATGACACTAATATTTCTTTAGCTTCAAGTACAAGTTCTCCTTGAATATATCTTAAACTACGAAGCATTGGGAGAGGTCTTTTACTCGGACACCAGTGCACAGCTTAAGACTCGTTGTATACTATGCCCTCAGTAAGATAATGCAGGCAATATCATTTAAGTATAGTTGCTGCTATATCTTTTCATCTTCAGAGTCGTACTACCAATTGTAATTTACTTGCACCTACAAAGAGCGACAGTGTGAGGTTTAAACAAGAAATACCTATAAATCTAGCAAGATAACGCTTAGGCATGGCTCAGATTTGGCAGCTATTTTTTTCTCATCGCACAAGAGGAGAAAACAAAGGATTAGATTTGTTGCCCTTGAGGCCCGTGGGAACCGTTCAGAAAGCCACACTAATCCTCAAGTTCCTTACAGGATTCGTTCTTTTGTGCAAACGTTGGCCACACTTAATTGTTCGGAAAGCCGCAGGCCCTATTCTAGATGTAAGTAAAAGGTGAAATCTGTTGTGCTCATTTCTGCCCACTTAAATGAAAAAGTGCTTTTTAAGATATAGTTGCTCTGGTTCATTCACATCACACCACACTGCCTGACACTTCAGTTTTATTTATTAATACTGTTACTTTTCTTGACGCAGGCGATGGGAACTGGATTTCATTTCGCGTGCGGTAATGGTGCCTGCCAGGACTCGTCCCGATGTTACTTTTTCTTCGGCCTACTTCCTATTGGCGAGCACCTGCTCGTAGGCACGGCTCCATAAAATTGACTACAGACGAAAACAATGTGTGGTACTCTGGAAGTTATGATACCCACAGAAACGTTCGCCTCACCAAATAGAGCTACTAGGGATTTTCGGAGCTGCCAACGGAAGATTGGGTGGAGGGTGATTTAAGCCCTTAGGTCAGGGATTACCAAAGAAGCAGGTGGAACTCAATTGGTTCTTTCGACACAAATCCTTTGAAGCTTAGATTCTGTCAATCGAAAATACTTGTATCCACCTGCGTATTTTGTAATATCTGGAAAGTGATCGGGAAGCTAAGCACAGCCTTCAGTGCTTTTACAGCAAAATCATCTCTGTGCCGTCGTCATAGCCATTGTCATAATAGTAGCAGTAGTAGTAGTAGTAGTAGTAGTAGTAGTAGTAGTAGTAGTAGTAGTAGTAGTAGTAGTAGTAGTAGTAGTAGTAGTAGCAAAATACAAGTAGCTGCAACTGCAGCAGTAGTAGTAGTACGTAGTAGGTGCAGTAGCAGCATCTATTGCAGGGGCAGTAATAGTTGTACTAGTAGCAGTAGATATTGTATTATATTGCAGTATTAGTCGTTGTAGTAGAAGTAGTAGTAGATGTTGCACTAGAAGCAGTAGCTATTGTAGCAGCAGAGGAAGTCATATAGTAGTAGTTGCACAGCAGTCATCACGCCTTCCGTAGGGGAGTGAATGACACATAAAAATAGATGTTGCCTGTAACTGATCATGATTATGATGACTTATGGTACACAATCTTTGGAAATCAATTCGCACTTTCATTGTCATATGAGTTATACACTAAAATGAAATGCAGTAAACCAAAACAAGCGAAAGCAATTTGGGCGTTCAATATTACACAAATCGCAAACTTACATTGATTGTATTAATCCAAAGCAAGGTCTGAGACGCGAAGCACTTGCTGAAATGCCATTGCCCTGGCCTGCAGCTCACATAATCTCGATTTGCTCAATCAAGTGCAAGTACGTGTATTTTAAATCTAGTCGCGGGTGTATACGTTACCAGTTCATCTCGCATGCTACCGACATTCGTTTGTACGCTTAGAGCTTCACTCTAAGGAGGCTTTAGTGGTGTTTAGCAAGTTGTATTCGTTCATCTTAAATTTTATTGTGGAACAAGGTAAATTGGCCTTAAAAAATTTTTCAGAAGAACCGAGCTACCCACTTGGAGGCAAGCGAATCCGAAAAGATCCTTTTAATACAGTAAAGACACAGTATTCTATATTTAAGAGTGATTTTAACGCCAAAGCAGCCAATAAACAGGTTGGAGACAATGCAGGAAAGGAATATGGCATAGACTGTAGAGAATGCTAGAGAAGAGTTATCAGTAGAGTTAGCAAAACGTATACGGACCTTGAATAGATTCCTCGAAAAACAAGCTAACCGTAGGTGGACGAGGTGATGTCCAAATGGGGGAACTCAAAATGAAAAGGACCTCATTCTGTGTGCACACCCAGGCACTAAACAGGATATAGACGTAGTTAGTAAGATGCGATATAGTGACCATTGAATTCTAAGAGCTCGTGTTCACCCAGATTTTAAAAAAGCCATTAAAATGATACACAAGAAGCCAATTATTGAACTAGCGGTGAGAGAGAAAGTACAGGAATGCGTGACTTGACGCGCGGCACCTGAAGTCACGATATTCTTTGTGCACTAGATCGTCATATAGCATGGCGTGCCTCAAGTGTAATTACGGATGGAGCAACGTCATTACATCACAAGTTATGGAACGCATTTCAAGACTGAGCTGCACAAATCACCAAACAATAACGGTTTAGACTCCTCAAACAAATGCATTGGCGGGGAGGCTCAAGAAGACCATAGTAGACATACTGTCAATATATGTGGACATGCAGCAGAAGATCTGGGGTGACATCCTGTCATACGTAAAGTTCACGCACAATACAGCAATGCCGGAAAAAAATGAGACAGATTTCACGTACCTGGGAATCAACGTTATGTGAAGCATGCGGAGGCAAGGTGACCCTGTCGTAATTTTTTAATTGAGCGACACATCATAAAATAAAACTAAATGCATGTACTAATGTTGCACGCACAGACATAAGTTGAAGAGTTGCAGATCATTATATAACCAGTTGTTTGCAATTGCTCAATGATGCCAACTGGAACATGCGTATTAGCAACACCAGAAGGTTATATGAAACACAGATGCTCGCGAGGATGCTGGCCCTGGACACTGCTGCATTAATCAACTTCAGCGCATGACAACTAACCACAATTGACGTTAATCTGACCTGACGGCTGGATCAAAGGACTAGGCACGTAATGTTCATAAATTGCCTAGGCAGCACTGCAACCACTATTGACGTTTAACGAAGATTGGCGTTTATTTGAAATGTAGTTCCGAGACCTGGTATAGCTCTGTGGTAAAATGCTTCATTGCCAGGGATAATGCTTGAGTTCAATTCCAACTGTAACCCTGACATTTATTCTTTGCGTTCGTCGGCTTGACGCTACCGATGTCGGGTATTTCTTGACGCTCGTGCGTTATAGTTTCCCATGTGTGTTCTCGTCGTTCCTAGGTATATACTGAGTGTCAATCACCTTTGGCGCATACCCGCATATAAGCAGCACACACCCGCCCCTGGATATGTGCCACTGTCTGGCGGGAAGTGTTTGACGACGTGCGCGACGGGATTGTGACATTATTCATGGTTTGACCAACGCGTCATATTCGTCAGCCATCTTACCCTTCATGCTGATTTTGGCTCAAGCCACGATAAGGGACTAACCATAAGAGCACCTAAACGTAAGCGGCTAGATAGATAGATAGATAGATAGATAGATAGATAGATAGATAGATAGATAGATAGATAGATAGATAGATAGATAGATAGATAGATAGATAGATAGATAGATAGATAGATAGATAGGTAGACACGCTCGAAGTCACCGAAGCTCGCTAAGAAATGCTTCGCATTTAAAAGCCATTTTAGGGGCGAAGCTCCTTCAATCGGCACCCGTTCGTTCCTCGTAGTCGTATCGTGTAACAAGTGTTACATTTTGACCTGCAAGTGGTGCCGCTGGGAGATTTCTCCTGTGCTTTGTTGAACAATAAAAAGTTCGCGGCGTGCACGTTTCTAAAGCCGAACGCTCCTGTCTCTCATTCCCCATTAGCAGCCATTGGCATGTTCCAGTAGGAAACGTTAGTAGAAGTAGAAGTGTTAAAAGCCGACTTCGGCTGTCTCTCATTCCCAGTAGCAGCCAATATTTACCTCCAAGGTAGTGCCTGGTGAGATTTCTCCTGTGCGTGATTAAGCAATAAAAAATTTTCGCTTAAAACGCCGTTGATTGATGAAATAAGCCAACGAAATACGCGAGATGTTTTCTAAAAGCAAAATGAAAAGACGCCAGATGTTTCTAAAGCAAAACAAAATGAAGACGTCAGATAGATAGATAGATAGATAGATAGATAGATAGATAGATAGATAGATAGATAGATAGATAGATAGATAGATAGATAGATAGATAGATAGATAGATAGATAGATAGATAGATAGATAGATAGATAGATAGATAGATAGATAGATAGATAGATAGATAGATAGATAGATAGATAGATAGATAGATAGATAGATAGATAGATAGATAGATAGATAGATAGATAGATAGATAGATAGACATGCTCGAAGTCACCGAAGCTCGCTAAGAAATGCTTCACATTTAAAAGCCATTTTAGGGGCGAAGCTCCTTGAAGCGGCACCCGTTCGTTCCTCGTAGTCGTAGCGTGTAACGAGTGTTACATTTTGACCTTCAAGGTGGTGCCGGTGGGAGATTTCTTCATTGTTTTGTTGAACAATACAAAATTTGCGGCGTGCACGTTACTAAAAGCCGAACGCTCCTGTCTCTCATTCCCCATTAGCAGCCATTGGCATGTTCCAGTAGGAAACGTTAGTAGAAGTAGAAGTGTTAAAAGCCGACTTCGGCTGTCTCTCATTCCCAGTAGCAGCCAATATTTACCTCCAAGGTAGTGCCTGGTGAGATTTCTCCTGTGCGTGATTAAGCAATAAAAAATTTTCGCTTAAAACGCCGTTGATTGATGAAATAAGCCAACGAAATACGCGAGATGTTTTCTAAAAGCAAAATGAAAAGACGCCAGATGTTTCTAAAGCAAAACAAAATGAAGACGTCAGCTGCTTAACGAAAGACGCGAGATGTTTTCTAAGCAATGGTTTTATAATCAAAACCACATCGATACAGGTTTGTAGTTGCCGATGCTCGTTGCCATCGGTTTGTGCTCGTAAGGTACATTGAGCACTATCTGACAGGAAAATGTTGCTACGTTATACTCACTGGGCGTAACCTCCTTAGTTTTAGAAAAGTTTAGCGACCGTTACGCCGCTGTGTCATCATTATAGTGAACTAGTATATACCATAAACCCAAGGTGGTTAAAGGTGGGAGGTAAACCCGAAGCGCAAGCCGTAAGAAAGTGTGCGTGTGCCACCTCTCGTTTAGTGCTTGGAATGTCCGCTGGATGGCGGTGCTTCTATATGGGGAATATATGATGAAAAGATGCGATATGGTGGTACTTGGATTGTTGAATAGATGATCGAACGGACACACAGACAGATGCATGGATGGATGCATGAACGGACGCAGGGGTGGATGCATGGACGAACGCAGGGACGGACGCAGGAACAGATGCACGCACGGACAAGCGGATGAACGCATGGACGGTCACACAGACGGACGCATGGATGGATGGAAGCAAGAGCGAATGGACGGACGAATGCTTCGCCCCAATCTCCATAATTCACTCCGTGGATATGCCGCCATTTTTTCTCATTCCAACTTTTTTATGGACGCAACGTACAACATATGCTTGAAGCTATACTGGCATGCGATAATAGAAATGGGCGTGCTCCAGAAGCGCAGCAATACACTCAGTACGCCGAAAAAATCATCAACTGGCTTCGTGTCAACATCATTCATCGACAAGACGCAGATGTGCGACGTTGCAACTTTCGCCGTGAAACATCGCATACCACCCCGGTAACCAATTGTGGATGTGGACTCCTATCCGGCGACCAAGCTTGTCTGACAACCTTCTGAGCCGTCATTTCAAACCATACAAGGCCATCCTACGTGTGAGCGACCTTACTTAAGAAGTATTTCTGGACGCCACAGTGTCTTCATATAAACAACTTTGACCGAAAACTGTGCATGTCGTGTCACTACACACAGTCGCCTGTGTGCTTTTGAGTTTTTTTTCTGTAAACAAGTGACAGTGATCTCTTGCGGTAGTATTTATTTCTGGTTTTTTCTTGCTATGTTCATGTTGGCGCATAGCTCAGGTGTCGGTGCGTCCTGTTTGTTTTTGCTCGTACTGCCGCTCCGATTATCTGCGCAAGCGCGTGTTACTGTATGTTTCTTTTAATTTTTTTCTACAAGAATTGAATCGATGATTGTCTAAGGAGGAGCAAATGTCGCATTGTTATTTTTGTGGAAGAACAACGCTTGAATGAGGACAAACTTTGAACTGCGCCGCTTCTTGGCCTAGCTCAACGAGCCGTACAGTGCACGGTTGTATTAGGCGTGACAATATACATTAGGGCATCTCCAAGCTACATTTATTCATTTCAACAAAGCTTTGCACATCCCAAGACAGTGTAACTAACGATAACAGTCATCTTGCTAAACTACCCAGGTACATTCGCATTCATCGAGAACGCAATTAACGAAAACAGTCTTCTTTCTAAAGTGCTCAGCTATACCTAAATGCAAAGAAACTTTTATCATGCAATCCGTTAATTGTTCTATAGCTGATTTTTCAAACAAACCTCACGTCATTAGGGTTTTGCCATTGTGTTGGATCTCGGCGTGCACTTGTGTCTACACCCACATTCGCGGATTTATAGATTGAATAGCATCTCGAATTTTCTTCTCCCATCTCCGTGTACCACTGCTGAATCATAATCTTTTTATTTTATATGCGATGCATTTCTTAGCGAACTTCGGCGACATTGAGCGTATCTATCTATATATCTATCTATCTATCTATCTATCTATCTATCTACCTATCTAGCCACTTACGTTTAGGTTCTCTTATGGTCACCCGCTTAACTTGACGTGAACAAAAATTAGCATGAGAGGGTAAGATAGTTTGACGAATATGACGTGCTAGTCAAGACATGAGTAATGTCACGATCCCGTCGCGTACGTTGTCAAACACTTCCCACCACACAGTTACAATTACCTGCGGGCAGGTAAGTGCCACTGGAAATTGGGTATGTGCCACAGATAACTGACACTTAGCATCTACCCAGGAATGACGAGAACACACATAAGAATTCCTAACGCTATGAGCATTATGAAGTACCCGAAATGAGGCCCCGCCACGGTGGTCTAGTAGTTAAGGTACTCGGCTGCTTACCCGCTGGTCGCGGGATCGAATCCCAGCTGCGGCGGCTGCATTTCCGATGGAGGCGGAAATATTGTAGGCCCGTGTGCTCAGACTTGAGTGCACGTTAAAGAACCCCAGGTGGTCGAAATTTCCGGAGCCCTCCACTACGACGTCTCTCATAATCATAAGGTGGGTTTGGGAAGTTAAACCTCACATATCAACCCGACATGTGGGGTCGGGTTGATATATGGGGTTTAAACCACATATCAACCCGACCGGACGAATGCAAACAGTAAGTGTGAGGGTCCCAGCTGGAATCGAACCCAAGCACTCTGCGTGGCAATAAAGCATTTTACCATAGAGCTATGACAGGTTTCGGAACTACTTTTCAAATAGACGCGAATCTTCGTAAAACGTCAGCAGTGGTTTCAGTGCTGGCTACCCAGTGTTATAACAAACATTAAATATGTACTTCTTTGATACAGCTGTCATGTCGGGTTAATGCCAATTGTGGTTAGTTTCCATGTGCTGAAATTGATTTATGTAGCTATGTCCAGGGCTAGCATCTTCGCGAGCATCAGCGCTTCATATCAGCTTCTGGTGCTGCTAATACGCATGTTCCAGTTGGCATCATTGCTTAAGTGCAAACAACTGGTTATATAAACATGGTAAATTCTTTATCATGTCTGTGCATGCAACTTTTGTACATACATTTTGCATAAATTCATGAGGTTTTGCTCAATAATAAATTGCTACACGCTCACCTTCCCTCCGCATGCTTTGCATAACGTCGAAACCCAGGTATGTGGGATCTGCCGAATTTTTTCCGTTATCATTTTCTTTCAACTATTTTGATTCCTGTAGATCCCACAACTGCTGTACGCCTCTTCATGAAAGTTGCCATTTACCTTTCCTTTACCCTTTATTGTTCTGGGTATGCATACATAACCCAAAAACTTTGAAGCTGCTGAATTTCTGCAGTTCTTGTTGCTCAACAAGTACAAAGCAAGAAAAAAAACTGACAGATCCCACGTACAGTGGGAATCGATGACATACGAATCACGAATGAGAAGTGTTGATGTATCTCATTGAAATCAGCAAAACGTTATGAGGTAGAGGTAAATGATGCTGTACATGACTTCCGTGTCATGATTATCCTGTTCGGATGTGTTGTTTACCTTCGTCATGTATTCACGTCACGTGAAACTAAATTTAGTATATGAGGAGCTAGCGAAACGGCCGCTAGCACGCTATGAGCGTGGTATGTTGTCATGTTCTTACATGACACGCGTGTCAGAATTATCATGTTTTCACCAGTAATACATTTCGTCATCCATTGACGTAACGTAATACCAAATTTGGTATATGTGGAGCTAGCAAAACGGTCGTGAGCGCATCATGAAGGACCCAATATACTCCAATGTAGCGTGGACGCACGCGCACGCTGGGCACAGCGACGCTATACGTTAGCAAAACGCGAGCACTCTATATATCGTCTGGTGCCAGGCGGGACCAGCGTCCGCCAGCACGGCCCGACGGCAACCGGCGCGAAATGCGACATGCTGCATTTCGCGCCGATGCGTTACCCAGACAACACTGCGTCTCACTCTTTTCGTGACGGAGGGACGCCAAACATGTTGAAACGCGCATGCGTCAAAGCAACGCAGCGCGACGCGCGCCTGCGAGTATTTGACAGTGCGAGTATTTGACAGTGCGAGTATTTGAGAAATACGCGCGCCTGAGAGTATTTGCCACGCCGTCGCGTCGCACTGGCGTGGCAACGCCGGCGCGACGCGACGCAAAATTTTTTTTTGAAAAAGGTTTTAAGCACATTTGTTTTACAGAGGCCACTCAAGGATTGGAGAGTGAAGCAGAGTAAAAAAATTGCCCGCAGCTTCCCTCGGGGGAACACTGAGGAAGATGCGGAGCATATAAGTGGTTAACGGGGTGTTAAAGTGCGACTTACTTGGGTCGATGGCTAAATTGGTTAACGTTGTGTGAAATGGGGTGTTAAAATTGCCACTTACTTGGGTCGATGGCTAAATTGGTTAACGTGGTTGTAGGAGGGTGTGTTAAATGAGTGAACACGTACACACGTATGCGAAAGGGCGGCGCTGGTCGAAGGGACGTCGATCATTGTGTTTGTGGATTCGTTGGAATTCATTTCACCGCGACCTTGGACGTCGACGCGCCGTACAAACCAACCGACGAGCGGCAACTGAGCGAGCGAGCGCCGACCTTGAGTATATATACAGCGCGACGGCGCATGCACTGTCAGCTGTCGAATGTTCGAGAAGGGGGCGGCGCATGCGCGCGCGTCAGCTGCCGATGTTCTCGAAGCGTGACGGCGCAATGCGCGCTACATTATACAGCTAGCGAATGTTCGTGAAGAGGAGAAGCGCACGCGGTGTGTAGAGGAGGAAGGGTGCACAGATGGTGGAGGAGTGAAGCGCGCGTGGTGTGTAGAGAAGGAAGGGATGCACAGATGGTGGAAGAAGGAGGAGGAAGCTTGCGGACGGCGCCGCACTACAAGCCTCGAGTATTAGATGCTCCGCATCTAAAAAAACGGAAAAGAAACAAATTATGGTTAACACTTTAGAGTAAAAGGCCATGTGAGTCAGAGAAAACAAGGATGTGTTGCCTCAGAGAACTCGCCTAACTTTACGCTTGCAGAGCTGTTACTCACACTCCCACGAGCACCGATACTGAGAAAGAATCTTCATCTGCAAAAGCGTCATATACGAACGATAGGCCGACCGGTCTTCAGTCGGTCAAAATGGAAAGGGCGAGTAAAACGCTGCGTCAGCCAGAAGGAGCAGACCATCGGTCCTTGATCGAATTTCACTTAGCATTCGGCCACGACAACTTGCCCTCTCTTTCACGTCTCGGCTACTGTTTCTAGCCAGCCACCCGAATTCTGCCGCCTCATGAGCCGACACCAGACTTGCCTCCATCCGCACTGTTTTCTGCTCTGTTATTTTCAGACCGCTTGATGACATAGAACAGTCCGTTCTCCCTTTGTTTCCTTCCTGCTTAGGGTCTATTTGCACCCCGCTCCTCGGAAGAGCGGTGAAAAGCCTACCAACGGGAAAGAATGGCAACGACACCGGTTCGCGTTGAGAGCAGATTGAGAGCACTTCGTGATCACGTTTTCTAGGCTTTCTGTAGGAGCTACGCAATTCTTGCAACTGTAACATTTTCTTGGTAGTGTGTCTTCAGCGTATGACCCCTCTGATGATATATATATATATATATATATGTGTGTGTGTGTGTGTGTGTGTGTGTGTGTGTGTGTGTGTGCGTGTGCGTGTGCGTGTGCGTGTGTGTGTGTGTGTGTGTGTGTGTGTGTGTGTGTGTGTGTGTGTGTGTGTGTGTGTGTTTGACGCTATACGGGGAATGGGAGACGTGGCCTGGCTCATACGCCATGTTTATTCCGTTCTGACTTCTTCCTCATCTACTTATCCTAACCATTTCTGCCTTCTTACGTCACAGGATTCCCCCTCCCCCCGAAAGAAGTCGCGTCAGACGAATGAAAATTAAAAACTGAACATGCACGGCCTAAAAGTGAACACTGTCAAAAAAGGGAAGATCGTTCCATGTTTCAAGAAGTTTCCGTAAACACACTAGCTTCACAGGAGAGTGCAGCAGTCCGGTAAGTCCTAGAGTTCTGGTGGGCGAGGCTGACTGTTGCGTACTGTAGAACACAAGTACACCTTTAACGTGGAAACTGCAGATGATGAAACTGTTTGTACTCTGGCAAGGAATGAACGTAGTGTGAAGGCTTTGGAGAACCAGACTTGGTTTGCGTAGGCGTCGTGCTCTTTGCCTTGATTGGTACACATGCAGCGCCAACCGTCTGCGTGTTTGTTGACCAAGGTTGTTGCGGTGATTTCCACGTCCTTCCGGAATACGGGGTGTTGATTTGCGCCTTTTCCGTCGTCGTATGTTATGTTGCCTGAGTATTGATCTCTGCTTGAGAAAACTTACTCGACGTCCCTTGGGAAAATGTCTGGGATTCCATGCTTTCTTTGTCTCGAGTGAGGCATCTTGAATATGTTGTCGTTTCGCTTGAGTCGCTTGTAAACGTTTTTTCTTGACGCCGTGTGTGTTTTTCCGACGTCTCTAGTTGTCCGTGTCGAATAACAAGACGCTTAACCTGGGCGATTTCATTGTTCTGACCTTGCTGATGTTGCGATAAGTGTTGATGAGGTGGCAGCCTTCTTGCAATAAGACAATGCTTTTCTTGGCGACTTGACGTAGTGTTCAGTTGGTAGCTGTTGCAAAGCTTTTCAGGCAGCGAATTTGGTAAGACATGTTTGACTGGAGGAACATCAGAGGCGCCTTCGATAACATTGATTACGCAGGCTTCTGGCACCTGGCAACCTGCCGGAGTCGCTTCCGAGCCTCCTGTGTTTGGGCTTTCAGATGGCTGTGCTCTCAATGGTGACGCCGAATTAGGCGTGGTTTGGTCAAATTCCAGTTGGGAATGGCTGCCTTTCTGTGCAACGAACGATGCATGCTCTTCTGGTGCATGCATCTGCACAGAAGGGCCAGAGCCTGGCTGAGCCATAGAAATAAAGTCTTGTGAAGAAAAACACCTTTTCGAGTCGTCATGGCGTGGTTGGGTATTTTCCCGATGAGTCGATGGTTCACCTATTGTGAACACGGTGTCCTTACGAGGTGGACGGTTAGCGTTACGAGCACCTGAGGAGCCACGTGATGTAAAACCGGGTGGCGGGCCATGTATGCGAGACGAAGAATAGGGAGCATCAAGTGGTTGAGCAACGTCTCGTGTCATATACTGAAGCGATGATTTTGGCAGTGCCGTCTTGCGTGTAAAACGGAGGCCCGCGCGATGGTTGTGGTTTTCCCGAAATACGCTTGGTCGCCTGTCAGTGTACTCATGTTCCACTTTGTGTGTTGGCAGTGGTCGATTCATGCTGGGCGTTCGTAAGCTTGAAGACTGCTTGTGAAATTGACAACCGAGTGCGATTGCCTGCGGATGGTTGGTGATAAGGGAGTCTTCGTTATAGTCGTCATTGTATTTTTGAAATCGGATGGTCATTTCTTCTTTAATCTTTTTCCATGACTCGTCATTTTGAAATATGTGAGTGAGGTAGAATTTGAAAGCCTCATTGGAGATGTAGTCGGTAAAGTTGATGATCATCTCCCATTCCGATCATGATGCACCGGTAGCGTGGAGCTCGTACAGGTAGAACCAGTCCTGCACGGGTCCATCGTCCGTTGCTCCGGTGTACTTGGGGATGTCAGGTCGGCCGATGAATCTGTCATGGTGCTGGTCGTTGTGTCCAGGTGCAAGATGAATCGGTAGTGGATGTATGGTCAGGGCGTCTTGTGGGGAACTGCGTCGATATGAGCGACTGATGAAGGGGCAGGCAGGTCTCCATCCTGTCCGACTCGTGTGACGCTATACGGAGAATGGGAGACGTGCCTGGCTCATACGTCATGTTTATTCCGTTCTGACTTCTTCCTCATCTACTTCTCCTAACTATTTCTGCCTTCTTAAGTCATATATATATATATATATATATATATATATATATGTATATATATATGAGCGCATTAATACCGGTGTTGCCAGACAACAAGCTGGCACAGGGGACGAGACAACACAACAAGTACACTCAGACACCCAGCATGGTGTACAAACAAGCGTATAGTTTTAACTGTTTTTCTTTTAAGTGAAAGCTTTCTTGATGTACTTCTTTACTTGCTTGGAGCCTGCCTTTCTTTCTATCTATCTATCTATCTATCTATCTATCTATCTATCTATCTATCTATCTATCTATCTATCTATCTATCTATCTATCTATCTATCTATATAACATTCCTTGCAGGCCTGTTGGTCATTGTGTAAGGGTGAGTGCTAGAACAACATCAATGAGCAAAATAATGCAAAGGTATGAAATATCACAAGGGAACACTAGAGAAAAAATCAACAATTGCTACAAAACACGTAGGGGAATATATATATATATACAATATATATATATATATATATATATATATCTATATATATATATATATATATATATATATATAATATTATATATATATATATATATTGCGCTTTTATTTATCGTGGGGGGAGGTGCGACGGGGCAACCTTAGACCACGTGGAGTGAGCCGCTCTGCCAGTGGGGCCTTGAAATAAGGGTTCCACCCACGGAAACTCAGTATGCCGTTACAATAAATGTTTATCTTTAATGTTTATTTGCTACTGACCCGCAGGTCGCGGGTTCGTATCCGGCTGCAGCGGCTAATTTCCGATGGAGGCGGAAACGTTGTAGGCCGTGTGCTCAGATTTGGGTGCACGTTAAAAAAATCCCAGGGGATCGAATTTCCCGAGCCCTCCACTACATCTTCTCTCATAATCATATGGTGGTTTTGGGACGTTAACCCCACAAATCAATCAATCAATCAATTTGCAACCATATATGCATGTAAAAACTCAATCAATTTAATCTTGAGGGTGTTCGGGATGGGCCGTCGGAGAAGTGAACATGACCATCTGAGTGTACATACTTGAAAAATAATGTTACTATGGCGATGTCACGTGCATTGCTAAGGACTGTTGGCAAAGATCATTTTAATCTGTGTGACACTGTTTATAGTAAATATAATTTCCTGCTATGACCGTTCTGTCATATTTTTGAGTGGACTTTTGTTATTAGGCTAAGTTATTATAATATGAAGACCAAGTGGAGGGATGTGAAATAGAGTTGTACGCGAACAAGGTGAGGCAAGCTAGTTTACGAATATTAGGGGTGAATTTCTTAGGTAACGTCGTATGTACCCATGTATTATGAAGCATTAGAGCATACCGATAAATATGAAAGAATCATGGCAGATGTGCCGAAACGTAAACCCAAGGTATTTTTTTTGTAATGGGACACGCGTAGTAGTAGCTTGAATGCGGGTATGTGTAGTGTTAATTGTTATGTTTACGACTGGAATGTGAATACTTCACATGTTGATGTGTTTAAGGCCATTAGCGATGGGTGCATTAACCGTTAATATAATTGAGATCACAACGGAGTGTCCAAGTGGTCAGTACCAGATCTATGTGCCGGTATATATTACAAACGTCTGCAAATATTCGCATTCTTAAACAGTTATCGGGTTAAGCATTTATAGAAATTAGAAATAAGAATGAAACAAGCAGGCTGCCTTGTGGTGCGCTTGTGCTAGCTGCGGAAAGATCACATGAGAGATTGTTAACAAGTTGAATTGTTTTGCCGTTATAAAATTAGGGGTTCATGATAACGTTAATGAGTAGAAATGAAGTTCTGACAATGAGAAATAAGCGGCAATGAGCTACACTGTCAAAGGCCTGGGCGAAAAAACACACATTCAGGTTTCAGGTTATTATACATGCAAAATGGCAGTCAGTCGTTAGTTCCAATAGCTGTGTTGTGTAGGAGTGATCTTCATTAACTCATGTTGATTATGATAAAATCTTATGCTCTAGATAACTGAAAATTGTAGATGCAATAATTGCTCTAGTATTTTGCAACAAGGCATGTGAGAGATAACAAATTGGTAGCTTTGCACTGTGATTTTGTTCCGACTTTCAAATATCAGAACGACTTTCGCTATTTTTCATTCAGAGGGTAGTATTCTATTTGTTAGAGACTGCTGAAAAAAGCAACGCAAAAAATTTAGTAGACAGGGTAGTGGTACTGTTTGTTTGATAGAATTTATTCCATGAATACCTGCAGATGTAGATACATTTAGGTTAATGATATACTCACTACAACTCCCTTATTTATTGTTGTGAGTATCATGTTTATTTTAATTACAATCGATAACTTCAGGTATTGGTGAAATGATCTTAGGAAGTAAATACAGATGAGAAACCAGCTTAAATACTTCAGGGCATCAATTATCTTGTATAGGGTTATTGTTACATTTCAGG
>WOVY01007510.1:0-41051 GCA_013436015.1 Rhipicephalus annulatus
TCATCGGCGAAAGTTGCCAACTCGTCTTCGTCTTGACATTGTAGCATAGAGTTCAGCATGGTCTGCACTTCGCGGCCGTAGAGAAGCCGAAATGGCGTGAATCGCGTGGTCTCTTGCACGGCGGTATTATACGCGAAGGTCACGTAAGGTAAGACCCGGTCCCATGTTTTGTGCTGTACGTCAATGTACAATGAGATCATGTCTGCGATTATCTTATTCGGTCGCTCGGTAAGTCCGTTGGTTTGCGGGTGGTACGCAGTTGTCTTTCGGTGTCTGGTGTTGCTCAGTTTGAAAACCTCGTCCATAAGCTGCGCCGTGAATGCCGTCCTTCTGTCCGTTATTATACTAGAAGGAGCTCCGTGTCGTAGCACGATGTGGCGCATGAAAAATTGTGCTACCTCAGAAGCTGTGGCTCGTGGGATCGCCTGCGTCTCAGTGTAGCGTGTCAAATAGTCGGTCGCGACGATCACCCATTTGTTGCTGTCCGCAGACAGGGGAAATGGCCCGAGAATGTCCATGCCGACTTGGTAGAATGGCCTGCAAGGTGCTTCAATGGGCTGAAGCAAAGCAGCTGGCTTAACAGAGGGTTGGTTTCGGCGCTGACATTCCCGACAGCTCTTGACGTACTTCTTGACGCTTGCTGAAAGTCCCTGGCCAATAGTACCTCTCACTCACTCTGGCAAGTTTTCTTGAGTAGCCCAGATGACCAAATGTGGGTTCGTCATGGCAAGCGAAGAAGACGTCGTCTCGCATGTCTCGAGGAACCACCAGGAGGTAGGCACGGTTGTTCGAACGAGCGTTCTTCTTGTACAGTACACCATCTCGAAGGCAGAACGACGGCAACGAGCGGAATAAATGACGCGGTATGATTATGCCCTGGCCCTCTAAATGATCGATCTCGGACGAATCTCTGCGTCATCCCGCTGCCGTTTACCTCAATTCTGATGAGCTAACAGCGCCCAGGAAGCCTTCGTCTTCCTCAGCTTCCTGACTGACGACATGAAGGGGTGCGCGTGACAGTGTGTCAGCGTCTTCATGCTTACGGCCGGACTTATGGACGATGGTGACGTCAAATTCCTGCAGCCGCAAGCTCCACCGTGCTAGCCGTCCTGAAGGGTCGTGCAGGCTTGCCAACAAGCAGAGAGCGTGGTGGTCGGTCACTATCTTGAAGGGACGACCATAAAGATACGGGCGAAACTTGGTGATTGCCCACACGACTGCGAGGCACTCTTTCTGCGTAGTGGATAATTCGCTTCGGCACGGGATAGAGAGCGGCTGGCGTAGGCTATCACCCTTTCGATGTCCTCTTGACGCTGAACGAGCACTGCACTAAGCCCAACGTTGCTAGCGTCCGTATGGACCTCCGTGTCAGCATCATCGTCGAAATGAGCGAGAACGGGTGCTGATGGCATGGGCTGTCGCAATTCATCAAAAAGCTGCTTGTTGGTCGTTTTCCCAGACAAACGGCGTGTCGTCCCTTGTGAGACGGGTCAGAGGTTCTGATATCTGTGAAAAGCCATGAATGAACCGGCAATAGTAGGTGCACAAACCAAGGAAGCGCCGGACGACTTTCTTATCGACAAGAGCTGGAAATTCGGCAACAGCGGCAAGCTTGTCTGGATCGGGCCGGACTCCTTCGGCGCTAACTACATGTCCAAGAAATTTTAATTCTTCATAGCCGAAGTGGCACTTCTGTGACTTTCGAGTGAGGTCCGCCGATCGGATAGCCTCCAGCACGCTGCGCAGGCGCTGAAGGTGCTGCTCGAACGTGGCAGAGAAGACCACCACATCATCAAGGTAGACAAGACAAGTCTGCCACTTGAGCCCTGTGAGGACAGTGTCCATCATTCGCTGGAAAGTTGCCGAAGCTGAACAGAAGCCGAAAGAAAGTATTTGAAAATGGTATAGGCCATCTGGAGCCAAGAAGGCTGTCTTTTCGCGGTCTCGCTGATCTACCTCGATTTGCCAGTACCCGCTTTTGAGATCGAGAGAAATTAAATAATGGGCACGACGAAGTCTATCCAGCGAATCGTCGATACGCGGTAGCGGGTACACATCCCTTTTGGTCACGTTGTTAAGCTTTCGGTAATCGACGCGGAAGCGTAGCGACCCGTCCTTCTTTTTGACAAGCACGACTGGAGATGATCACGGGCTGTTGGATGGTTCGATAACGCCATCGTCAAGCCTCTCGCGAACTTGCGTACGTATCGTTTCACGTTCTTTAGCCGACACGCAGTAGGGGTGCTGGTGTATAGGGCGTGCGTCCTCGTACGTGATGATCCTGTGTTGAGGGATGGACATCTGGCGGATCTTTGAGCAACTTGCGAAACAAGACCTGTACTCGAACAAGAGCGCTCGCAGCGCAGTCTGGTTATTGGTGGACAGATCAGGATTGATATCAATGTTGCTCATTGATGTGTCTGCGTTATCCACTACTTCTGACGTGAGACAGTTAGTTACGTTTTGCTACTTCGTGGGCAAACGCTATCGAAGTGCCACGGAAAAGGTGTCGATGCTCGTTGCTAAAGTTGGTGACGAGCAATTCAAATCGGCCGTCACGAACGTGTATTACACTTCTCGCTACACATATTCCTTGCTGCAGGAGGTGTTATAAATTTGTCTGGGCCACCAGATCGCCTTCGCTCAAACCACAGCATGTTACGTCTACTAGAACACTGGCTCGGGGAGAAAGCGTCACGCTCTGTTCAGAAATACGGAGTAGGTCGACACGCATTCCGTCATCCTGCACGTTGATTGCTCTCTGGGCTGAGAACGTGACGCGGCGCTCTTGCAGATCAATGATAGCTTCATTTTCCTGTAGAAAATCAACTCCCAGAATGACGTCACGGAAGCATTCACGTAGAACAAGGCAGCTTGCTACGAATGTGTACCCTTGAATCAGTACTCTAGTTGTGCAGGCGCCCAGTGGAGTAACGACATGGCCACCAGCTGTCCGAATCTGCGAGTTATGCCACGGCGTCATTACTTTCTTCAGCTGCGTTGTCAGTTTTCCCGCTCAATATGGAATAGTCTGCGCCGGTGTCCACTAACGCATTAACTACACAACCATCAATTGTTACTGCAATGTCGAGTGAAAGCCGGCTATTTTTTGCAGCAAAAGGTGATGTCGGACCAGTTTCTGTACGGTTCTGCGTCAATAGGAGGTCTTCAGTGCTTCGACGTTCAGCGACCCCCGCCCCCAGAGTCGCTTCGGCTAGTTTTCCCAGCGGGGGCAGTGATATGGTGCGGTAGAATACCACTGGGGCGTTGATGAAAATCGCCTCGGTGATGGCGAGCGCGACTGGCACCCTGCAGACGGTGGTCATGCTGCTGGGAGAGGTAGTTTTGGATGTTGCGAGGTCTCTGACCGTAACGGGGTGGCGGCGAGTACGCAGAGAAGCCGCGAAGCCCAAGACGGCGATAAGGGCACTGGCGGTACAAGTGATCAGCTTCTCCGCAGTGAAAGCATAGAGGCCGGTGATCGGGTGTGCGCCAGACATCAGACTTCCGAGGAGACGAGTGCCGATCGTCGATGTACTGAACCGGTTGCACCGAAAGATGGGCAACAGAAGCACCACGGACAAAGGGCAGGGGCGGTGGCGTCTACGTGCCTTCGTAGTATGGTATGTGATGCGCTGACTCGAGTGAAACTGCAGGGACGGGGTGAACGAACAATGGCGGTGATGCAGCAGGGCGTTTCAAGGCTTCCGCGTAGGTTGTCCCATGGTGGTATTCAGCAGGAGCTGACGCAGCTGTATCAGGAGGCAAGGTGTCCCAGAGGGCCTGGTGCAGCTCATCCTTGATGGCAGTTGCAATAGAGCTAACAGTAAGATGAGGTGTTACACCAGCCTTTTGAAACTCTTCACGTACGATATTACGGATGAGTTCACGTAAGGAGTCCTTGCTGGTCCCATCGGCGGCGAAAATGTGAGCAGTGGACATGCCACTGACTTGCCTGTCGTATTGGTTTGTTCGCTGCTGCAGCATTTTTTCCCTTGTCACGGCTTCAGACAAGAACTCCGCGACCGTCTTTGGAGGGCTTCGCACGAGGCCGGCGAAAAGCTGGTCCTTGACACCGCGCATCAAGTGACGCAACTTCTTGTCCTCCGTCATTCTTGAATCTGCCCGTCGAAAGAGACGCGTCATGTCTTCGGCGTACGCGGTCACACTTTCGTTTGGCGACTGGACGCGGGCAAGAATAGCTCGTTCAGCTGCTCAGCTCTTTCTTGGCGGTCAGCGTTGGCATATGTCTGCAGAAGTCTACGAGAGAATTCGGGCCACGTCGTCAGCTGCTCCTCTCGATTTTGATACCACGTGCGTGCCCCGTCTTTGAGATAGAAGTAGACACGACCCAGCTTCGCCGCGTCGTCCCACTGATTTAAGGTGGCTACGCGCTCGAAGTCCGCCAACCAGTCCTCAACGCCCTCGCGCTCCGTACCATGGAACGTCGCCGGTGCCCGTGGGCTTTCCAACGTGTAGCGGTTCGACGACGTGCTTCCCGTGCCGGTTGGCAACGTTTGTACCGAAGTGCTGGTCATGTTTGTTGACGTGGTGGGAGAAGTATCGTCGACTTCCGGAGGCAACCCTCTGATTCGGCGGCTGTTCCGATGCACGGGAGTATTGATTGGCACTGGACCCGTATTACGGCTTCCTGGGGGGGGGGGTCTGCAGCATCCTTGAGACTACCCAGCACCTTCCACCAGTTTGTCACGATGAGTCACAAGTATTGAGGGACTTATTGAACGACCGGGTAGCTAGCTCTAGGATGATGCGTCAGTCGTGGCTGGCTCTCGAGCCAAGAAGAGGCACGCAATCTTCTTTCTTTCCTCCAGATGGTAGAGCCGCTCTTGCAGTCGACCCATTACGTGTGGGTGGCAATATATATATATATATATATATATATATATATATATATATATATATATATATATTCAGCACCAGCTGTAGCCGTTTGGCTACACAGAGGGCGCTGACTGACACTCCCACATTTAAATTCACATATAAACACAAGAAAGTGGGTTGGGGGAAGGCCGCTGTGATAGCTGAGTGGTTCGTGCATCGAACGCGTTATTCGAAGGTCGTATGTTCGATTCTTGCTCACGGCTGTTTATTTTTCACCCACTTTTCTTTCTTCTCATTTACAATACTTTTGTTCTAATAACTTCCCCTATACATTCCTTGGCATTATTGTCTGTTTGATCTCATTAATATTGTGTCAAAACACGGAAAAAACGAACCCTTAGGTATACACCTTTTTCCTTATTCATTAACGAGGGTCTTGTACTGGCAGAGATGGTGTCTTTAGGTCGTATACGAGGTACTATTGATCAGCTGCTCACTCGTAATAAGTTCACGTTCTACGTGACGCCACCAGGCTCATAAAATGGTGTTCTACACTCGTCGTTTGTCTATAGATGGCGCTGACTGACACTCCCACGTTTAAATTCACATATAAACACAAGAAAGTGGGTTCGGAGAAGGCCACTAGGATAGCTCAGTGGTTGGAGCATCGAACGCGTCATTCGAAGGTCGTAGTTTCGATTCCTGCTCACGGCTCATTATTTTTTCACCCACTTTTCTTTCTTCTTATTTACGTTACATTTGTTCTAATAACTTCCCCTAAACATTCCTTGGCATTATTGTCTGTTAGATCTCATTAATATTGTATCTAACACGGAAAAACGAGCCCTTAGGTATACCCCTTCCCCTTATATATATATATATATATATATATATATATATATATATATATATATATATATATATATATATATATATATAAATATATATAATATATATATATATATATAGAACTTCAAGAGAAGGCACGACAGGTCCGGGTATTTTCTATATTGAAATAACTTGCAGATAGCACATAAGAAAAGGATAGTAATTACTAACGTTTCGGCCGTGGCACGGCCTTCGTCAGAGTAAGTAGGTAGCCCCCGCCGCGGGTGGTCTAGTGGCTAAGGTACTCGGCTGCTGACCCGCAGGGCGCGGGTTCGAATCCCGGCTGCGGCGGCTGCATTTCCGATGGAGGCGGAAATGTTGTAGGCCCGTGTACTCAGATTTGGGTGCACGTTAAAGAACCCCAGGTGGTCTAAATTTCCGGAGCCCTCCACTACGGCGTCTCTCATAATCATGTAGTGGTTTTGGGACGTTAAACCCCACATATCAATCAATCAGAGTAAGTAGGTATGATACAATGCAGCCGCTTTTATAGGCTCACGTGATGAACTCTCGGTATAGCAGCTAGGACAATCAAAGTAAAGAAATGGTAATCTGTCAGAACCTTGTGTTGACATGACTGACATGTGACGGGTGCATGAATATACAAGTCTCAAATTTTCTTGCGCATCGACACGCGGGGCACAGTATGGTTGGCAGGACATGCAAAAAGAGCTCTGAAGTAAGGAAAGCAGGGTTGACTAATATACATTCTAATATACACTAAAATATTTTACTAATCTAAGAAGTCCTGTTGTTATAGTGCGAGGCAGGTGAGCTTTCCTACGTTTCATTGATACCTGAACGAATGGTTTTAAGTTTATGGATCAAGAAGGATTCCCTCACTTCCCTATCGTGATTTGTCTTGAAACCGGACTGAATAATAGTGGCCCTAATTATGTCAAAACCATGGCCAGGCATACTGACGTGCTTCGACAGCGGTAGATTAGGGAGGCTTACGGCATGTGCACGGTGATTATTAAAACGAATTCTGAAACTTGTCTCTGACCTATGTACTGAGCTCCGCATGTTGAATACTCGAGAAGATAGATGACGTTTATACTATCACACGTGTAGCTCCCATTTATCTTTAAAGAAAAACTGGACGATGTACTTAAAACTGTTTTAGATGTCGTCATGTGCGCGCACACTTTGCAACGTGGTTTGTTGCAGGGATGACAGCCTTCATGATGTGAACACGTGGTTTTAGATGAGGTTAGTAAATCACGAAGGTTCCGCGACCGCCGGTAGACCACGCGTGGTTGTTCTGTAAAGATCCCTTTGAGCCGCTCGCTCTGTATTAATATGTTGAAATGTTTCTTTAAGATATGGTTCACATTTGGAGCTGAGGCCGCATGTGTCAAAATTAGATTAGTCCGCGAACAGTCTTTGGGTCTTTGTTAGTACTCAGCAGGTCTGAACGGTCAAGCTCTTCGGCACGTTTGATGGCGTCTGTGATTATGCTGGCCGGATAACTCTGTTTTTCGAGCGCGCTCCGAAGTTGTTCGCAGTGGCGGGAGAATTCGCTGCTATCAGAGCATATTCTTTTAAAACGGACTGCTTGGCTGTAGGGAATACTAGTTTTGTTGTGTTTCACGTGACTACTGCTAAAGTGGAGATATTGCTGCCTATCCGTGGGTTTTCTGTAAAGATTAGTTATCAGCTTCCCGTTACGTAGAGTGACCATGACATCAAGGAAGTTTATGTTCACAGGTGAATATGAGTGCGAAAAAGAAATCGCCGGATGGGCGTTGTTAAGATCTGCTATGAAAGAAAGAAGTTGCGATTCACTATGGTGCCAGATTAGGAAAATGTCGTCAATGAACCGCTTATAGTAAAATGGCTTATATTCACAATTTGCCAGAAATTTGTTTTCAAGGAGTCCCATAAATATGTTTGCGTAGTTTGGTCCGATTCTTGTGCCCATAGATGTACCGCTAACTTGAACTTAATGTGTCCCATCAAATTCGAAATTGTTAAGTTCAAGAATGAGCTTAAGCAATGTAGCTAACGTAGATGCAGAAACTGGTTTGTTGGCGTCGCAATCGTTGTACGCGCAGATAACTGCCTCGATGCCATCTGAGTGAGGGATATTAGTATATAGTGACGTGACATCTAACGTAACGAGAAACGAATTTTGAGGAACTTGTAGGTCAACAATATCTGATAGAAAGTGATTGGTATCTTTAATGTAAGAAGAAAAGCTGGACGGAATGGTGTTGATGAGGCTGTCTACATAACGGGAAAGGTTCTCAGTCACTGTTCCAATACCAGAAATTATCGGTCTACCGGGATTATCTCTCTTAAGAATTTTGGGAAGAAGGTAAAACCTGCCAGCTACTGGGCTCAACGGTATTAGGGATTTCAGAGTGCCATAGCTCATTTCTTTATTATTAAAGAGCGCAGTCAAAGTATCACGAACAATATCTTTGAACTCGTTTGTTGGGTCATGATCTTGCCGCTTGTAATATGATGCATCACTGAGCTGCCTATGGCCTTCGCCGATATATTTGCTTCTGTCCATTACAACAATGGCGCCTCCTTTATCTGCAGGTTTTATAATTATGTCATTACGACTAGCGAGGGATTCAATTGCTTGTTGCTCTCTGTCAGTAAGGTTGCGGTGCAATGGTGTACGTTCTTTATATGCCTGCATGACATCGCGTTGTACAGCTCTGATATAAAGGTCCAGAAATTTGTCTCTTTGGGAGGGGGGTGTCCAATGCTTGTAAGATGGCAATGATGAGCTATCGGTATTGTGAGCCGAGGACCGATCATAAAAGTACTCACGGAGGCGCATGTTACGTTCAAAATTGTGAAGATCCTTCACCAACTGAAATTCACTATAGCCTCCTGTTGCAGGGCAAAAATTAAGTCCTCGAGATAACACACTACGTTCCTCAATTGATAAATCGTAACATGACAAATTTATAATGTTATCCTGTCCAGAAGATTTACTGTCCAGCTCACGCTGGCGCATTTCAGCTGTAGTTAGAATGTTTTGTCGTCGGGAGCATTCCTTTTTTCCTAAGTTGTCACGCGCGACCTTCTTTGACTTTTTAGCATCCAACTCGGCTAACTTTTGTGACCGATATAATTCGAGAGTTTTTAATTCTTCAGTCGTAAACTGAGAGGATTGCACAAGCTGTTTTTCCTGATTCCGCAGACCTTTTTCTGATGATTCATAATGGCTAATAAGTATGCTGGTTAGTTCAACAGACGCCCGATTTAAGGTGTTGTGCCACCTTGACAGGTTTTTCTTTGACATCTCTGATGTGGCCGGCTGCAGTTTTAGTTGTAAACCTTTAGGAGCACTTGTTGCCGCGACATACATTCTAAGCATAGAAATGTGCGATTCACAACGAGTACGTTTTTCTATAACTTTCCTGGTCCTTAAAAAGTTCATTGAGCCAACAGATAAAGTACTCTCACCCAGCTGGCGTTGTGTTAGTCAGTTCGTTCCTCTCGTGGTTGTGCCCCTGTTCCGGAGTCCGTAGCGTGGTTGAGACGGCGAAAGTGATGTAACGTTCGCAGGCGGTGGTAGGCAAGACGTAGGCCGTGTAGATTGCAACTTGTTCATGTGGGCGCGCGATGCTTTCGAGGTGACGTTCTCTGCTACGGAAGGCTTGTTCGTCAGGGTGAAGGTTGCTGTCCGCGCGGTGTTGTTTCTTGAGTTTGACTGTGTTGTAGGATGACTGGGTGCTGAAGGTCGCCCAGCTCGATCCACTCGATGTGGAGAGTCGTCATTCGTTGATGAATCGCACCAGGCAGTTGATGTCGCATCCACCGGTCTCCTGAAGCACAGGTGGCGGATGTGGCTTGCAAGCAATGACACACCCTCGAAGCTCATATGAAGGCCGTCTGCTGCGAGGACGCGTGTGGGTGGTAACCATTCGATTTCATGATCGAGGTAGCAAACTAGCCGGGAATAGCGGCAAAAATTCCGAAGCATGTTGTTGAAGACTGATGCTTCTCTATTGCAGCGTCGGACGAATGTCAGGTTACCGTTCCTTTGTCGACGGTTTTCACTTCTAGGCAGTATCAGCGTGGCGTAAATTCGCCGAATTTCTGGGCGGTTTTTTGCAATGCTTTCAAGTAGATCGCGGTATTTTGCAAACGCCTCGTGTCCCGAACTCGAAGCCACATCAACCGTCCCAACATGAAGAATAAGACAGGATGCTGAGCGGGGCACTAGATCCAGTAAGTCACGCACATCACCGATTGTAGCACCACACTGCGAAATGAAGGCTGGTGCGCCATAATTTACACAAATAACAATGTTTGTTCATCTTCCATGACCACACTAGAAAAAGTTGTTCAGGCATTGTGACACTAAAATTTTCAGCGTCGTACTGCCTGAACAGCTTCTTTGATAAACTCCAAACTCACGCCGAGAAAAGCCACTCAATCACGGTGGTTGTTAAAGGCCTTGCGGCCGTAGACAATGTTGAAAATAAAAAAAATCAACTCATCAGTGCTGTCACTCCTTTTTTGTCATTACTGATACGGAAGATTTTTCAGTTATCCATGTGGAGGTTCAGGAACTAGGCTTGCTCTAGGCTGGGGCCGCGGGGTAGACTACGCAAGACGTCAGCGGCACCCTCTCATCCTGTAATAAGAGCAAATATGACTTCTCATAAAAGGATGTTCGTGCTGTTCTGGCAGCACCATATATAAAGAATGTGTAGTGTGTATCCTTCGAAATGGCGTGTAATTGACATTACACTGAACAAGAAGCATACAACCCATACATTCCATTAATTTCGTATGATAAAGATAAGAGTTTTCCAGCAGACAGCAAATTCCTGAAATGAGGTGAAGTGTAAGACTACAGCTCAAAAATGGCACTTACAAAAGCCTGATCTCACCTAAGAATCAAATTCCTTATAGGGTAGTGAGCCAGTGTGAAAAAACTGTTCTTACAGTACAAAGTTCAGAACATGTAGCCTTAATCAAAACGCACAAGAAACTTACCTCTTCATTACAAACAGTGAAGGCATCTCTGCTTTCTCTTTTACATAAGAACAAATGATCTTGGGCGTGGCACTAGCGAAGGGGTCTGCAAAAAAAAGTAAAAGATTTACTGACTTTAATCACGCCTCTAACAATCTGAGGAATTGTTACAAGTCACCAATCAGTGCAATTCTGACTGCATCTATAAGGGCATCAAAAATGAACAATTTTCTCGTTCTTTATACCCTCACAAGACGCTCCGTCAATGGAATCTAATCCAAATTTGACGCTGTGCTTCCTGTTTGCCTGCTTTCTAGACGTAGGGCTGCGAACATGTGATTTGTGCACCTAATCTAGCACAGAAATACGTCATCTATAATTCAATCATCTTAATTTATTGTAATTTGATAGAAGATGTGATAGCTCGTCCAGTTTTTAAAGAGTTGCGGGCCTTCAATAGGCAGTGCCTGGCACGTATGAAAGTACTTTTTTTTAAATTTCAAAGCTTGCTTTCAGAAAAAGCGTCTGGCATATTTCGACAAACAAGACCATCCTCTGATGGCAATCAGGGGCACGCTATTAGCGATTATTGACTACGGGATTTACAAACATAACCTGTGCCTAAATACTCAGTTAAACACAATCACGCAAGTAAGAGCGCTCGAACGACACCAACGCGCGCGGGACGCCGACTACGTTGCAGCAGCCATGGCTTATGCTAGAGCAACCGCACATAGCTCCAACAGTCACGTATACTCTCTCGATTCTGTTATAAACGCCGAACATTATCGCAGATGAAAGCGAAGCACAAAAACAGCAAACAGAAACGAGGGAAAACAACGCACGGCGATGGCCACAACAACGCGCCTTTGGAAGTCTGCTAGATCTTTCCCTGTTGCTGGTGGCACTTGTCCTAAATAGCTTAAAAGACCGAGGCGCACGTGCTGGGAGCATCGCGGCATATCAGCACCTCCAACTATACCATCTTTAAGCAAAAAAAAGCCATTTTGTACAGTGCGCCTCTGTACATAATTTTTGCTTTTTCTTTCTGTTTCTAAGCTTACACCTACAGAATCACGTTGCACATTTCAGTATTAATAGAAATGTTATTACGATGTAGCCCGAAGCACATCTTAAAACAATATCAATCACTTTGTGCAGTGTAGAGACAATGTGCGATCAGCAACTAATCCCGCCCTTGTTAAGTGATCACATCACTCACTGTATGAGTGATGCAGGCACTTACACAATATCGCGCATTGCAGTGTGAACTCTTTAAGTCAAACGTTTAATCGGGCATCTGCAACAGGCCCGCGAACGCATGCTGTTGTAAATGGCTGGCAGCGTACTTCGGCAGAGCTGCTGCAGGCGCCCAGCTAGCGCTGTATGATTACAACCTACGAAAACAGTACACTCACCGTTAACAGGCCCACGTTGTCCGTGTCCGCCACTCCATGAATATTCCTTAATCCAAGCGTCACTTAGAACACGGTGTCATGCGTGACCACCATTGAATATGCGCCTGTTCGCTAGAACACACACAGCGACCAAGACCCCACACCAACGCAACGCATTTCAAGGACGATGAAACAGAGAGAGCGACGTTGAGAGAGAGAAGGAGGAGGCACTTGCGGCGGCGCCAAGGCTGTCGACGCAGGTGTTCGGTGACGCAACTATTCGCTTATCTACGCCGCCGTTGTGGGAGCAATGCTGGTCGGGGTGAGCGGGGGGGGGGAGGGAAGGAGCGGGAAACCCGCCAGGACGGCGCCGAGAGGCAAACGCTATGGCGCATATGGCGGACGGCCGTTCGACACGGAATGACTCCTTGTAAATGGCAACTCTCCTTCCAGCCAGTCGCACAGCGACGCATGTTATTTACCAGCCTCGGGTTTTTGAGTATTTTGACGGAATGCGATTGCAGTGGGCGAAAAATAGTGAAGCAAAACTTGCGGAAAACAAAGTGCACCATGGAATGGCCAGAAACAATAATTATTTCGTCCTCGGTGGCATTAGCGGGAGAGCATCGCACACCTTTTTCCAGAGGAATTTCTTTTTGCATTGTCTGTGTCTGGCACTTCCGCGTATGGTGCCACAAACACTGAATGCGTAGCCGAAGCTGGAACAAATTAATCCACAGTCGCGGATGTTTAGAAGGCTTGTCACGCACCACGAAACGTGATGAGGTTGTTATAACAAACTTTTTGCTGACCACATGATCAGCACATAATTCAATATGGTTACCCAATGAGCTAGCTAAGCACCTGTAGCAAAGGCAGGGCACGTTCTTGTTAAACGTTGTTAATATAAACGATGGATGTGCATAAGTGCAGTGACAGCTTTCCGTGGGAATTGGTCATAACCCACGTTTTCGAGCGTAGAAGCACCTCAGCGGACCTAATCAGCTACCACAGCAAGTTCGTAAGCAACGATCAGGTACGAAAATGTGCAGCTGTTTTCCATGTACTTAATAGTCCGTGTACAGTGCGTTGACCACCGCCATTTCTTAAGCCACCTCCCATATAGACTCCCAGTCTGAACAGGGGTGGGACCTTACACAATAAGAAGCAGTGCCTCCCCCCCCGCACACACACACACACGAAATTCAAGGGCGCATGGGCTGATACAAACGCATACTTATTCACAGGTGCACACACATACAAATATACACGTATACGGCCACACACACAGGTGACCGTAAACGCAAGCATGCATGGGCGTCAACATGTGCACAGGCACGCTTAACACAAGCACGGACTCGCACATACACGCGCGCGCACACATGCACGGGTGTACACACAATCGCGCTTACACGCACACACACCCATACTCGGGCGAACATTATTTTTGTGTATATAATCCATAGCAAACATGCAGCTTATAACCAACGCTAAGGAAAGCTTTCGTAACATGGATTGCAGTTAATTGCCATTATAGACGAAACGCGATTTGCTTCTGCTGACATTCTGCTGTATTCGGAGAGCACCTTCACACATTCTAAGTCAATTAGGCCGTCATTTAACGTAAGGTCCACATATTCGTTCAGTTGCTGCGCTGCTCGGCCACCAATCCGAAGGTCGCGGGTTCGATGCCGGCCGTGGCAGTCGAATTAAGGCGGAGGCGAAAAGGTAGAAGCCTTTGCACTGTGCGATATGAGCGCTCATTAAAGAACACCAAATGGTGAAAATCTCTGCAGCTTTTCACTACGACGACCCTCATAATCATATCGAGTTTTTTGAGACGTAAAATCCAAAATATTATAATTATGCGTTCTTCTTATGCTGCATATTCCATCTGATGAATCGGCACCTACACCCTTCTCAGGCACAAAAGCAACCCTTAGAGCTTATTTTAGGGTGCTATCGAGGCAAGCACTCAAACAAAGGGGTGCTTTTTTTCAATCGACCATTTATGGGAGTTAAAAGATGTTGCAAAACGGTGCTTTCTCGTAAAAGCACCCTTTTTACACCCTTGCGGGTGCAAAAATTTTTACTGTGTAGGTGTCAACAAGTATACCAAAAGTGCATGAAGAGCTTACAGAATAGAAAGTTTATTCCGGAGTGTGAAAAAGGTGCTGTGGGGCATTGTTCGGGTGCTATCTCGTTCTGAACAAGTTTTGTTACGCAGACAAAGTACTGGATCTTACACAGTCGATGAAACGCTTCTGGGTTTTCGCGACGTCTACAACAGCCGCTGCGGTACTCCATTATATACTAAAAATACAGGCTGGCTGGTAAGCCGAAGCAACCAGATTTTTCTTCGCTTGTTCGTTTTGATGGCTCTGCGTCGCTGGGAAAACAAGATTCGGAGAGGCTGAACCAAGGCGAAGGCGTGCAGAACCTGCAATGCTAAGAGTCTGAGATACCCTCGAAAATAAGGAGCTTGCTGAACTTTAGAAATATTTCAGGTGTTTCACGACTGCACCTTGCACTTAGAAATAAATCCATTTCAAGGTGACGGTGTACCCCCAGTATGGTTTTAGTGAACGTTTCATAACAATGTTTAGAAAACATCGCATTCAAGAAAAACGAGAACTGCAAAATACAATATCTGTTTGCCACCATTCGCATCATTGAGGAGGGCTGAAAGTGCCATCATATACAGGATACTTGCATTGCGAAAAAAAGAAACACTAAAAAAATATACAAGCTCTATTCAACTTTTCTATAGCATCTTGAAACATTGCAAACCATCGTAAGTAAAGCACTGGGTATAGGGGTGTGGTATCGAGCCAAAAACATTATGCAGCGGAAAAGTCTTGACGTCGCTTCACTTTAACTGAACTTTATTTAGCTGCCTTGTAGAGTAAAAATTTATGGCACGCTCACGGTTTTCCATGCGTCCCCGCCGCGGTGGTCTAGTGGCTAAGGTACTCGGCTGCTGACCCGCAGGTCGCGGGTTCGAATCCCGGCTGCGGCGGCTGCATTTCCGATGGAGGCGGAAATGTTGTAGGCCCGTGTGCTCAGATTTGGGTGCACGTTAAAGAACCCCAGGTGGTCTAAATTTCCGGAGCCCTCCACTACGGCGTCTCTCATAATCATATGGTGGTTTTGGGACGTTAAACCCCACAAATCAACGGTTTTCCATGCGTTGTGATATTTTGTTCGATTCTTCACAAACTTTGACGTCAGATTTTTCTTCTCGTAGAAGATGTCAAGTGCACATGCGTAAATGACAGATCGTGATTGATATTTTTCGAGAACAGGTCTGCTGAAGGAAGTTTTTTGTCTTGTATTCATTGGCCTTTACGTTTATGGTGCATAACGAAAATTACTAGTCCAACGAAGTGCAAAGATTGGCCAGTAAAGTACTGCTTGCTTGATCTCTGTTCTCCAATCAAGAAAACTCGATGTCAGTCCTGCGACCTTTGGGTCAGCACCAGAGCATGCATCCCACGGTTACAGCAATTCAGACAACAGGATCACGCTCACAAAATATAATTATTCATCTTACAGGGACAAAGATTGCGGGCTTGCCTAATCACTACCAAACTTAGATATTTTGCCGCTTCTAGTATTAGTCAGGTTAGCTTTACAACGAAAGCTGTTATGAGAGCACAACTTGGGTCATGCGCAGTTGTCTGCCGCCGCCGATGCCACCACCGCCACCGGTGTCCGTAACAAAGAAAACTTTATCACCAAGGACACTGTGGGGCTCAAACCCAGGTCATCAGGGTGCCAGCCCAGTATTCTTCCACTGAGCTACGATGGTTATTTCTGCATTTTTTTATTTACTTAGCTTCGCTGGTGCTTGTGACTTGTTGGCAAACTTGCCTTAGGCAAACTTGATGTCGGGAAGCGATCGCGGTAAAACGGCTTATAAAGCGTTTTAAAACAGTGAGAGAACCACCAGTCGTCGCGCAACGCGAACAGCGTAACGAGTTGACCGTCCGATGCTCCAACCTATTACAAAAGCTTGTTCTCGTTGCTGTAATAACTGTGGTAGATAACCACTGATTCATCATCGTCATCAGCGACTGCATGAACAATTCGCACGGAATTTGTTTCAAGTGTTTAGCGATTACCCGGTCTCTCAGAAGAATGACGAAAAATAGCAAAGCGAATACCAGCCAACTACACAGAAGTTTGTTAATTATGCCCTAGTGGGTACAAAACAAGTGTGCTCGCAGGAGTTACCTAATGAGTGTTTTGAAAAGGCACCGAAAAGCCTCTCTTTTAGCTTTCGCTGTGAGTGTGCTGTGCCTTCCGTGCAGGACTGTCGTTTTTGCCCCGCCGTGGGGCTCTAGTGGCTAAGAAACTCGGCTGCGTACCCGTAGATCGCGAGATTGAATCTCGGCTGAAGCAGCTGCATTTCCTATGGAGGTGGAAATGTTGTAGGCCCGTGTGCTCAAATTCCGGTGCACGTTAAAGAAGCCCAGGTGACCAAATTTCCCGAGCCCTACACTGCGGCGTCTTTCATAATCATATGGTGGTTTTGGTACGTTAAACCTCACAATGAATCAAGGCTTGGCGCTTTTTTGTGGCTGGTCAAATCTCGAAAAAACCGGGCGCACTAACAAAGTCTGCAGAGCACCACGAGCCACCAATCGTTACCCTTGTCTGCAATGTTGCAGAGCTCTTACTACCTGTGAACCGCGCACCATCTGTGCGACGTATTGTTTTTCTCTAGAAATTGCAACCTGATACATCTTTTTAAAGTCCAGGAACTAGGTTCCATGCCTTACCTTGCCAGCAGACCTCTTCTAAAGGGCTTGAATGTTGAGTCTCCAAATTTAAATAAGCTTTAATAGGGCGGAAAGATTACCTACACATTAGCACGTGATATGACTCGTTTTATGTTATGAGAGACTTTGTGTATCTACGGCACCACTGCACCTGTTTCATGCAGGACGAACGTTGGAACTACGACCTTGATGAGCGCATCTTTTGTGCACTTCTTTGTGCATCTTTTCTGAAAATAAGAATGATTAAAGATCGTACTTCTCTGCGCATTACATTAGGCGCAGCCTGTGAGCGTACATTTGTGATTTTGGCGAAATAAACAATTTTGTGGATTGTTAGCGCACGTGAAGTGTCCTCCGTATTCGTCGTTCTTCGTTGTATTCCTCTGCACAAAATTTGGCCTGTGGCAGTTGCCTAACTGGTCTCGAAATATATGCGTGCCCTATACCAACTCAGCATGGAGACATTTTTGCAGCTAGAGTAAACACGCACGCGCCCACACACAGGGACACACGCACACACTTACGCACACACACACATGCACACACACGCGCACACACACACACACGCACCCACACACACATACGCACACACCCACAGACATACGCACACACCCACACGCACACACACACACACACGCACGCACCCACACGCATGCAACACACACACCCACACACACACACACACACACGCGCGCACACACACCACGCGCACACACACACAAACGCACACACACACGCGCGCCCCCCACACACACACGCACACAAACACACACATACACACACGCACCCACACACGCGCACACACACACGCACACACACACAAACACATACACACACGCACGCACACACGCGCACGCACACACGCACACGCACACACGCGCAGCACACACACACACACACGCACACACCCACATACACACCCACACACCACACAACCACACACACGCACACGCAACCACATACACATACACGCACACAAACACACACATACACGCAACACACCACACGCACGCACACACATACACGCGCCCCCCCACACCACAGCCCCGCCGCGGTGCTCTAGTGGCTAAGGTACTCGGCTGCTGACCCGCAGGTCACTGGTTCGAATCCCGGCAGGCGGCGGCTGCATTTACGATGGAGGCAGAAATGTACACCCGTGTGCTCGGAGTTGGGTGCACGTTAAAGAACCCCAGGCGGTCAAAATTTCTGGAGCCCTCCACTACGGCGTCTCTCATAATCATATGGTGGCTTTGGGACGTTAAACGCCACATATCAATCGATCACACACACACACACGCACGCACACAAACACACACATACACACACGCACGGACACATACACACACGCACGCACACACACACGCACACACACACGTACAGACACACATACACACGCATCCACACACGCACACACGCACACACACGCACACGCACCCACACACAAACACACACGCGCGCGTACACAAACACGCACACACACTTGCAGGCGCACACACACGCACGCACACACACGCACACAACCACACACACGCATGCACACACACACACACACACATACACAATCACAAACAAACACTTACTTAGTGTGTATATGCTGCATATCCTGCACTCGAAAGTGGTAAATGAACAAAATAGCTTTCCGTGTTGTACCCTTTGCAGCGATTAGAATAGGTTGCAGTATTATTTAAAACTATATCCTATAAACGGACTGCATGCTAAAATCTGTGCTCAAACGTGCGCAATTTTTAATAGGCATTTACGTTTCGCTGAAACGTGAAATGCTTTTGGCGGCATCATTAGCAGTTTTTGTTGAAGTTGTATGTTGTTATCTAATCAGCTCATATAAAAAACGAACAATGTCTGCATGAACAAATGAAAATTTATGATGCAGTTGCACTGTACTGAACAACGCTCTCTTATTTAAATGAGTGAATAGCTCAGTTTCAGAGAAAGTAAGAAGGTTCTGAGAAAACACCTCGTTTAACGCACAAAAGCATTTCAAAAATCATAAATAAAAATGTACGTGCTCAGTAGGGCCACGTAAAAGACGGTGGTACGCAGGAAAAGTGTACAGAAGTAAAAATAACTACTGTTTTTTATTGCAGCGTGGAGGCAACATATACCGGGGTTTTTTCATTCGATCATTGTTTGAAGCTGAAAGTTGACAACAACGTGAAAACCACGAAGCACGAAAAGGCGATGCAATGACAGGGAGCGTGATATATGAGGGCTAGCGCACCGAGTGGCGTCGCAAAAAATTGTGGTAACGTGTGGCCTCTCACGTGGGACAGATAGAATTCGTACTCTCTGCAATAATTTCGTCAGGCACTCGAAGGTGTGCTCCATTTTCCGGCTTTCTTTGTCAACGCACCGTTCCGGCAAGATCATAGCCTGCTTTCTACACAGAATGGTGGTGGCGAAAAACATAGTTATCTTCTGGAAGCGCCACATTCACCGGCGTATATCAAAAACGTCGCTGTCGTCAGAGACATATCCATTCGTTATTTCGCATGAAATATATGCGCAAAAAAATTCATGTCATCCCCACGAAGTGAATGCTGATGAGTGGGGTGAAGCTCTAACGCTTATCGCTAAAATCGTGAAACATTCGCCCCACACATCATATAAAGACGTGACACGTTGTAAAAGGGTGGCGGTATATATACAATTGTCATTTTAATCATCGATGCATTTATATACAGAAGACGAGTATATAAGAGGAAATGGTGATGTGGTTTTAAGGAACTACAAGCGGTCGCATACCTTTCAAATGTGGCAGAGTGAGTGGTCTAGGAATTCGCGCCTGAAGCACGCGTCGGCTCCTCCAGACTGGTAACGATTCCTTCAGGCGCTTGGCTGCTGCATCCCACACCCGTTCCGCTTCCATGTTCACTTGTCGCCGCTTTCCTCTGCCATCGGCCTCGCGAGCTTTGAGCTCAGGTCCGCTTGCCGGCGCTTACGTAGCGCCTTTGCTTCACTGGCTCTCAGAGCCAGGTTCACTTGCGGATGAGTCCTCTTCGCTTCAGCCTTCCGGAATCTCTCCGCAGCGCCTTGGCAGCGAGCAGGCATTGCTGCTGCCTTGCAAACCCGTGGGGCTCATTCGCCTCTGGAGTGATAAATAGCTAACGAGTACGTCAAGTGTGCAGTGGAGTGTGTGGAGCCGGGGAGTGCAAGTTTGCGCAGCGCCGCATTGAGACAGGAAAGCGAAGGAGAAGCCCTCGCAATGCGAGCTACACAGCTCAATGTGTGGTGGAAGTCATGTGCTTTCCAGGGGGCTGTGGGATTAGTTGGGCACGCCGTCGTCTCGTGTCCTCTGCAGCACCACGCGTATGACTACGCTGTTTATAGCGGCTGGAGTTCTGAATGTGAAATGTAATGCAGATATTCCACTTCAAAGTTGATTCTATGTGTAAGAAACCTACAGTGATGATTGGTCGTCTTGGTTGCGAGTTTACATCATATCGCTTGAGGTCGAAAGTGGTTGTTAAGATGGCTCACGACCACCTCTCAGAAAAAAGGTTGGCGCCACAGCCTTGTTGTGTTATTTCGGAACTGTGTTGTTGCCTGCCTCAACGAAGGAAGTGTAGGATTACTTGACGAGAACGGCAGTGTCTATGGCTCCTAACACGAGAGGTGGTGGTGAGTCGTTCTTTAGTATGACGATCAAAACAATCGAAAAGCAAGTGGTGGCCCACTGTTCTCTAGCTCCAGCAAGAGCAGCTCAGCCCCTAAAATTCCAGGCATACTGTCTTGATGGTGGCCATGTTTTTACTAGTAACGTAAATAATGGCATACTTCGTCCGCAACTATGACAAACATAGGGCAAAAGAACACACGACGAAAAGCAAGTTGTGTGTTCTTTTGCTCTGTGTTTGTGATGTTTGTGGCCAAATTATGTCATAAAACAAGTGCCAACGAGGCCAACAATACGTCTAGTAACGTGGTGTTGCATCGCTTCTCCCCTGGCGCACTAGTTCTACATAAACTACGAGCTGCATTTTCTCCGTTGTGAGAAGCATGACTTTGTAATTTCACCTTATGAAGTATCAAATTTGTGTATCAATAGAGCAACAAGAAAGAACGGCCTGTTTTGTTTCAAAGCAGAAAAAATTGGCCCCATATCGGCATCTTAATCTGCAAATGTCGTCGAAAGACGATGGTCTTGCGTGTGGACAGAGTGAGCAAAACATTTTATTTGATGTTCTGCGCAAGAAAATCGGTTAATGGTATTTCGAAAGCGCTGCGTTAGAGTGCCTCGAGCGTGCAGCACATGCGAATGAACGCATCAAGTCACGTCGCACGTGAGACATGAGCACAATCTAGCAGTTTCCTTGGAAAGCGAAGCGCGTGGCTCCGAGACGGGCATGCGCGCCCGTCGCAGAGGCTGATAAGGTGTAGAACGCAAGGCAACAGGTAGATGCCACCGGCATCTCATCTTAGCAAAGCGTTTAAAGCACTCGCCTTTTCGTGCAAGCGTTGCATGGTCAACGCAGCGTTATAAGCGCTACGGTTCCTAAAAGTACTTATGTGTGCATTTTCTAGTAAACACACACATGCAGAATATGTACGTTGTGGCATGGTGCCCTAGAAATGCGCAGTAATTGCTTTTTAATTGAAATTTGCACAAGTATGAATGCTGAATTTGAGTAACATTGGTGGGTGCTGCGGATGGGGTCGGCCGTTTCAAGTACTCGATGTCGTTAGGAGTGGACAACAGACAAATGTACAGACAGACAGATAGACCAAAATTTTTGCACCGGAGGTCCCGAAGAAAGACTATCGTCTTTAAAATATTGACTTCCAGTCCACGCTGCGAAGGTTATTCACCGCGCAAGTTCTGGTATTATCTGATCCTATGGACCAATTTAACAGATAACAACGATATAGCAAACCAACTAAAAAAAATTGACGGTAAGTATTTTATGTGCACTTCGTCATAGCATTACATTGTTGAAACAATATTGAGCCTTGAGTTGCGAAAAATTTTGTCCCACAACCGGTGTACTTAAAAAAATCGAAAATGAACGCAAATCAACTGCCTCAACTCGCCGTCTTCCTGCCATAACGATGACTTTTTTTGACCTCATCTTTATTTTGCGCCACATTTCAAGCACGAATGTGTAATGACGTCCCTGCCTGCTTCGTATGCTACAACCGCGGCTTCGTGGCATTATACGAACGCACCTCGTCGTCTGTAAAGCGGTTTCAATACTTGATCTGTGCTCTGCTTTCATAAACGACTCTGTCATCCAGGTGCGATTTCATGTAAACAATGAGCCCAGAGTAGGGGATCGTTTCAGCGTGAAAACAGGCCTCAATTCGTCATGCGGGTCGACATTCTTGTGTATTTCATGCAGTTTCGTCCTCAAACGAGCTCGCTGTGAGAACGCTGGGCTTGTCTTCTATCGGGGAGACGGGGACTTTCGACAGCGTACGCGCGGTCGCATTCAGCCACGGACTGGTGCGTCTTGTTTCTACTGAGCGACCACAGCGATTAACGAAGGCTCTTTCGGTGCGCGTGTCGTATTCTCTACACCTGCAGTAAGTGTCGCAAATGACTTGGTGAGCGCAGGATGTCGGAGAATTGTTTTCGGCAGGGCGACGTACACTGTGGCACAATCAGACTTCGGTTTTAATTAAAGGCGGTCGCAAAGAGCCTTCCTGCGTGTGGCGTTAATTAGCCGCGCCGAAACAGTTTAAATTAGAAGAAAACGAAAGCTTGTTTGTTTGCGCAGAAAGGAGGGGCAGATATCCCCGAAGTTGCCGAATTTTAAAGCGCAAGGGTATTAAAACCACTTCGAAGAGATTGTAGTAGAAAAAGCAATCTACGTTCTTGAGTTCTTGAGGCAGGCCACTAGAGGCTAAAGGCGAACCTTTTCTTCCTTGAATTCGAACATCTGAGTCTAGAAATAAAATAACTGGGAAGGCAGCATTTGTTGCCCTCTTGAGAGTTCGTTTAGCAATGACGTGCTCAGCGCTGCGGTTGATGCATAAGTGTTCTCTTCTTAAACGATAACAACCATGCGATCGTATACTTACCAAAATACGTACAATTGCACTGGTAGATATATGATTCGTGCGCATGCGAGAAAGCGTGGTGCCATAAAATACGAAATGTTGAGTTGAGCGTTAGTCACACTAGGGTGGCTTGGTTAACCGTGAACGAGATGGAAAATGTGCACGTCTTCAGGGCGCTTTTTGAAGTACCATAACTTTTAATATTCTGTCCTCTTCACTAAGTATATAAATAAAACATATTACATTACAAATCAGGCTCTCTGGTGACTTTAGTTGTGGTAACTATAAATATTGCTACGTGCTAGTTCACGGAGTTGAATAAGACAAAGCATATAGACCGGCGCGAGCTAATCTCTGTGGGTGGCGCTGCTCGCTTAACCGGCTGAAATGACACCTGTGACGACCCCTCTGAGTCGGTCTCCTTTTCGTAGCATTTTTGATGGAGTTGTGCGATCCCCGTCCTCGCCACGGAACTGTGAAGAGGACGCTTCCTCACGGCTTTCAACATGACCAGTCAAGACTCGGCTACATCCTCTCCGGTCGCCCACCCTTCTGTCCGGCCTGTCAAACCAGCACCAGCAACAACTTTTGTGACCCGCTTGCCGCCCTCAAAGACCCTGGCGTGTTCTCCAGCCGCGTGGGTTCCAACGTCGACCAGTGGCTACGCCTCTACGAACGCGTAAGCGCCACTTACAGGTGGGATCCCACACTTATGCTAGGAAACGTCATCTTTTACCTTGACGGAATTCCTCGTGTTTGGTTCGGCAACCACGAGCATGAGATTACAAGCTGGGACAGCTTCAAGGAAAAAGAACGTGAGCTTTGGTAACTCCTACGGTGGTCGTGAAGCTGCGAAGAATGAGTTATCGACTCGCGCACAATCTTCCACGGAGCCCTACACCAGTTACATTTAGGCTGTCCTCTCACTATGCCGCCAAGCTAACGAAGACATGTCTGAGCCTGACAAAGCTGCGCATATTCTAAAGCGCATCGGCCGACGAAGCGTTCAACCTGTTGCAATTCAACAATGTGTCATCTGTTGATGCGATTATTCAAGAATTCCGCCGGTTCCAACAAGCTAAAAGCAGGCGCATCTCCTATCAGTTCCAGCGCCTTCCGAACAACGCTGTGACGTTCTCGTGTCTCGACACATATCATCCACCAGACACCTGTGACAACTTGACACGACTCGTCAGTCGGGAACTTGAACCGGCTGCTATAGCAAAGGTGGGACCAGCCTCACCTGACCCCTCTCATCCAATAACGTTGCCCCTCATTCAACCAGTCGTCCGGCAGGAAATCGCCAGCTTGAGAATTTACTCTATTTCACCGCCCCCTCGCACCGACTTCCAGCCTCAATAAACGCCTGCACGTCCCTTCCCGACCGGCTCTCCCTCAACGTTCCGTAATCCGTCCGCATGGCGAACACACGATGACAAGCCGATCTGCTTCTCCTGTTACTGAATCGGGCACATTTCTCGCCATTGCAGAAGTCGCTTGGGTTTTCCTGCACAAGCTTCATTTCGCCCCTTCCGTACTCGTCCTACCTCTCGCCATGAGACCAGCCATGGCCATTTTGCCCAGGAACTTCCTACTGAACACTGCAACTCCTGCTCTCCATCACCCCCCCCCCAACGTCGCCAGTCTTGTTCTCCAAAGCCCCACCGACCGTCTTCCCCCCGCCTTTTCACGAGGTTCCCCGACGAAAAACTGAGTGCTGCAGCCCCAGGGTTGGTACAACATAGCTATAGGGCTGACAGAAAATCTTCTCTTGACGATACAGACAAAGCGGTACCTTATAGACCTACAAGTAGACGGCGTACATGTCACTGTTCTTGTCGACACCGGCGCTCAACTTTCCGTGATGACGAGTGATTTTCGCCGCAAGCTCAAGAAGGCTCTCACACCTGCGACTACTCAGTTTATCCTTGTTGCGGATGGTGGTATAGCATCTATCGTTGGAATGTCCTCCGCTCGTGTACGCATTGCAGATCGACAAACAGTTGTTCTTTTCACCGTTCTTGATAAATGCCTCACGACGTAATCTTAGGCCTCAAGTTCCTGTCCGTGCATTCGGCCCTCATGTACTGTCCGACCAGTACGCTCAGTCTTCCCTCAACAGGACCTCTTGTACAACGGCCGAGTCGCCTCTGCACAACGGGATATGCGCGCCTCCCTTTACAGACACTGATCTGCGTAGAGCTCGTCTGAATACCACCAGTTCCCGACGGTGACTATGTTCTGACCCCGATCACTGATGTTCTTATAAACCACGGCATTACATTACCGCACACCATTCTGTGCGTCGCAGGAAATTCTACTTGCCTCCCAGTTGTCAACTTTAGCTTGACACCTCAAGTGCTGCCACAATGAATCTTTTTGGCGTTGCTCTGCACCTTAGAAGACAAAGCGGTAGATGCTTTCACGATGGCCGCTCCTTCTGACCCCCCCCCCCCGCTCAACATCAATCTGACACTTGCTCCGACAGCGCTATTACGTCAATGATCACTTCCAACTTAACGCCGCAGCAGACTGACAAGCTCCACCGGGTTCTGCTGTCCTACATCGACGTTTTTGATCTCAACGGCCATCAGTTGGGGAAGGCTACTGGTATGACCCACCACATAAACACTGGTAATGAGCATCCTACGCATAGGCGTCCATATCAGGTGTCGGCAGCCGAGCGTCACATCATCCAAAGTGAGGTCGACAAAATGCTCGCCAATACATCATTGAGCCAGCGGCGATAGCGTAGTGGTTAGAACATCCGCCTCGCATGCAAGAGGTCCGTGGTTCAAATCGCGGTGCCGCGCAGTTCCTAACCGGATTAAAAAAATAAAAAATTCGCGTGTTGATGGAACTGCTTCAAGAGGCCTGGGGTGCGGCCTCACCGGTAACCACCGCCGGGAACGCACTCCCTCACAAGAGAAGGATTGGCCACCCTGGTGCAGTATCTGGCCACTAACTCCCACATGCATACGTCAAATAACTCACGGCTTTCAGTCCCCAGCAGCTGCGAAGCAACTGACCACGGCGGCGGTCAGATCTGCAACGCAGCAGAGGGTGCTAAGAATCTCTGGATCTGGACAGGCCGCCATTGGAACCTGAACTTGGCAACGTTTAACGCTAGAACCTTATCTAGTGAGGGAAGTCTAGCTGCACTATTCGAGGAGCTAGAGGGTGTTAAATGGGATATAATAAGGCTCAGTGAGGTCAGGAGGACAGATGAGGCCTATACGGTGCTACACAATGGGCACGTTCTTTGCTATCGGGGCTTGGCTGACAGAAGAGAACTGGGAGTGGGGTTCCTAATTCACAGAAACATAGCTGACAACATGGAGGAATACTATATCATTAATGAAAGGGTGGTAGGTATCGTATTTAAACTGAATAAAAGATACAAGATGAAGGTAGTACAGGCTTACGCGCCTACATCCAGCCATGATGACGCTTCAGTTGAAAGCTTCTATGAAGACGTGGAATCGGCAATGAGTAAGGTAAAAACACAGTATACTATAGTGATGGGTGACTTTAATGCAAAGGTAGGGAAGAAGCAGGCTGGAGACCAGGCAGTAGGAGATTATGGCATCGGCACTAGAAACGCCAGAGGAGAGCTACTAGTAGAATTCGCAGAACACAATAATTTCCGGATTTTTAATACCTTCTACCAAAAAGGAAAAAACTGCAAGTGGACATGAAGGAGCCCTAATGGCGAAAATAAGAATGAAATAGACTTTATAATCAGTGCACAGCCAGGAATCATGCAAAATGTGGAAGTGGTTGGCAAGGTACGATGCAGTGTCCATAGAATGGTACGGTGTCGAATTCGCCTAGACTTGAAGAACGAACGACAGAAACTGATACGCAAGAAGCCAATCAATGAGCTAGCACTGAGAAGGAAAGTACAGGAATTCAGAGTGTCGCTGCAGAACAGGTACTCGGCTCTTAGTGAGGAAACCAACCTTAGCGTAGATACAATGATTGATAATCTGACGAGTATCTTTACGGAGTGTGCAGAGGAAGTTGGAGGTAGGGTAGTTAGATAGGATACTGGCAAGCTTTCCCAGGAAACAAAGAACCTAATTAAGAGGCGTCAAATCATGAATGTGTCAAGTACAACAGACAAAATAGAACTGGCAGAGCTTTCGAAGTTGATTAATAGACGTAAGGTATGCGATGTAAGAAGGTATAAACATGGAGAGAATTGAACACGCTCTCACAAACGGAGGAAGCGTCAAAGCAGTGAAGAGGAAATTTGGGATAGGCAAAAGTCGGATGTATGCACTAAGGGACAAAGAAGGCAAAATAACTACCAATATGGTTAGGATAGTTGAAATAGCGGAGGAGTTTTACAGAGATCTCGACAGTAGCCGAGGCAACAACGACCTTAATACTATAAGAACTAACAGTAACCAAGATGACACCCCACCATTAATGATAGTAGAAGTCAGAAAAGCTTTGGAGAGTATGAAAGAGGCAAAGCTACTGGTGAGGATCAGGTAACATCAGATTTGCTGAAAGATGGAGGACAGATTGTGTTAGAAAAATTAGCCACCCTGTTTACGAGGTGTCACCTGACGGGAAGAGTACCAGAGTCTTGGAAGAACGCTAACATCATCTTAATACATAAGAAAGGAGTTGACAAGGACTTGAATTATAGGCCGATCAGCTTGCTCTCTGTAGTATACAAGCTATTTACAAAGGTAAAGAAAACATTAGAATTCAATCAACCAAAGGAACAAGCAGGATTTCGAACAGGCTACTCAACAATCGACCACATTCATACTATCAATCAGGTAATAGAGAAATGCTCAGAATATAACCAACCACTATACATAGCCTTCATAGATTACGAGAAGGCGTTTGATTCAGTAGAAATATCAGCCGTCATGCAGACACTGCGGAATCAGGGTGTCGACGAAGTATATATAAACATCCTGGAAGAAATCTACAGGAGATCAACTGCTACCATAGTTATTCATAAAGAAAGCAACAGAATACCAATCAGGAAGGGTGTAAGGCAGGGGGACACAATCTCCCTAATGCTATTGAGCGCCTGCTTACAGGAGGTTTTCAGAAGCCTAGAATGGGAAAAGTTAAGGATAAGAGTTAATGGAGAACACCTTAGTAACCTGCGCTTCGCCGATGACATTGCATTGCTGAGTAACTCAGGGGACGAATTGGAACTCACGATTACGGAGTAAGACAAGGAGAGCAGAAAGGTGGGTCTTAAAATTAATCTCCAGAAAACGAAAGTAATGTACAACAACCTCGGAAAGGAGCAGTGCTTCGAGATAGGTAACAGTGCACTTGAAGTTGCAAAAGACTATGTCTACTTAGGGCAGGTAATAACCGCAGAACTGGACCACGAGCATGAAGTAACTAGAAGAATAAGAATGGGGTGGAGCGCATTCGGCTAGCACTGTCAAATGATGACAAGTATATTGCCACTATCTCTCAAGAGGAAGGTATATAAAAGCTGCATCTTGCCGGTACTTAGCTACGGAGCAGAAACCTGGAGACTTACAAAGAGGGTTCAGCTTAAATTGAGGACGACGCAGCGAGCAATGGAAAGAAAAATGGTAGGTGTAACCTTAAAAGACAAGAAGAGAGCAGAGTCGATTAAGGGACAAACTGGGAATAATAATATCATAGTTGAAATAAATAAGAGGAAATGGACATGGGCTGGGCATGTAGCGCGTAGACAGGATAACCGCTGGTCATTAAGGGTAACTAACTGGATTCCCAGAGAAGGGAAGCGGGTTAGGGGGAGACAGTAGGTTAGGTGGGCAGATGAGATTAAGAACTTCGCGGATATAAATTGGCAGCAGCAAGCACAGGACCAGGTTAACTGGTGGAACATCGGAGAGGCCTTTGTCCTGCAGTGGACGTCGTCAGGCTGATGATGATGTTGATGACATCATTGAGCCATCCTGCAGTCCTTGGCCTTCTCCTGTAGTGCTATCCTACAAGGAAGACGGTGCATGGCATTTCTGCGTTGTTTACCGACACCTAAACAAAATTACCAGAAAAAGACGTGTACCCTCTGGCACAAATAGATGATGCACTTGATTGCCTCTATGGGTCCCACTATTTTTCCTCTGTAGACCTTCGTTCCTTCTACTGGCAGATAGAGGTGGATGAAATGGCCCGCGAAAAGACGACATTCATCACCCCCGATGGCCTATTTCAGTTCAAGGTCATGCCCTATGGCCTTTGTCACGCTCCAGCCAACTTCGAACGGATGATGGACTCCCTGCTCAAAGGATTCAAAATGGTGCATCTGTTTGTGCTACTTGGACGACGTCATCGTCTTTTCACAAACATTTTAAACTCATATAGAGCACCTCTCAGCCATCTTAGGCAAGTTCCGTCACGCTGGCCTGCAGCTCAACTTGTGCAAATTTCACTTTGAATGCCATGAAATCACAGTACCTGGCCATTTAGTTGACGCCAATGGTCTACAACCAGATCCGGCCAAAATCAGCGCCGGCATAAGCTTTCCTGTACTGCGACCTGCGAAGACTTTACGCAGCTTTATCGGACTATGTTCCTACTTCCGACGCTTCGTGCAAATATTTGCACACATAGCGAGGCCGCTTACGCAGCTCCTCAAGAAAGACGTCCATGTTTTTATGGGGCTCCAAAGAGGCTTCTGCGTTCTCGGCTCTCATTGCTCTTCCCACTACTCCTCCAATTTTGGCACACTTCAACCCTGCTGCCCCTACAGAAACCATACATAGGCAAGTGGACATGGCATTGGTGCAGTGCTGACTCAGGAACAACATGGCCATGATTGCGTTATTGCATATGCCAGCCACCTCCTATCCGCCCATGAATGTAACTATTCGATCACAGAGCGTGAGTGCTTGGCTCTTGTATGGGCGGTGCCGAAATGCCAACCTTATCTATAAGGACGCCTATTTTTGGTAACTACCAACCACCACGCTTTCTGCTGGCTCCCCTTTGAAAGATCCATTAGTCCGCCTTGATCACTGGGCTTTCCGCCTGCAAGAGTTTTCATATTTGGTGGTCTACAAATCAGGCCGCCTACACCATGACACCGATTGCCTCTCCCGGTACCCTGTCATGATCCTGAGGACACTGACGAGCCCACGGAGAACTGTATCTTGTTAGTGTTCGATTTCCTTAATATTGGGAAGAACAGAAGCGTGATCTAGTGCTGCTTGACATCATCAGCCGTAAGGAATCCTTCTCAAATGATGCTTCCGTCTGCTACATTGTCATTCAAAAGGGTGTGCTATACCGCCGAAATTTCGGACCAGTCGGGCCTGACCTTCTGATGGTTGTACCTAAGCACTTCCACCGCTGTGTTCTCACCGAAATTCACGACGCTCCCACAGCTGCACACCTTGGCGAATCCCGCACGTACGAGCGTGTCCAGCGCCGTTTCTTCTGGCCAGGCATTGCTCGCTCAGTACGCCAATACGTCGCCACGTGTCACCTATACTAACGTCGTAAAACACCGTCGCTGCTACCCGCTGGCCATCTTCAACCAATCGACATACCCGCGGAACCATTTTGCCGTGTTGCGTTAAACATGCTTTGTCCTTATTCTCACATCAACATTCTGAAACAAATAGATGGCCGTGATTACAGACGACGCTACATGCTACGCTCATACGTGAGCTCTACCGACCTTCTGTGCAATCGACGCCACTGACTTTTTCTTACGGTACGTTATATTGATTCACGGTGGTGCGAGACTACTCCTCACAGACCCTGGCCGTACATATCTATCCCAAGTCATCGCCGACATTCTGCGTTCTTGTTCTACGCAACACACACTGACAACCGCCTACCACCCGAAACAAACACCCTCACGGAACGATTTAACCGTGCTCTTAACAAATATGCTCGCTATGTAGGTGTCACCCGACCACCGACACTGGGACCTTGCCTTACGCTACGCATTTTTCGCATATAATTCATCCCGTCACGACACAGCGGGCGTTTCGCCGTTGTACTCTGTATACGGAAGAGAGCCCACTTTACCACTGGACTAAGTCATCTCAGCTCACACCTCGTCCACCGGCGAGTATGCCCGTGACGCGATTGCGCTAGCCGATCATGCCCGTCAGCTCACTCGTGCTCGGCTGATGGCGTCGCAAACCAACCAATGCAGTCGGTACGATGCGGAACATAGAACCTACATTTCGCTTCCCGGTACCCTCGTTTTACTCTGGTCCCCTCATCGTTAGCTGGCCTATCCAAAAAAACTTTTGTCTCATTACACGGGACCCTACCATTATTGCATCAAGTAACACCTGTCACCTAACGAGATTAGCCGCATCTGTCCATCATCATCTACTATGCGGCCCAGTCATATCGGACACGTCTCGCGGATCAAGCCCTACAAGAATGCGTCAAATAAGGACTATTAAAGCACCGGGACGGCGCCTCCGCCGCCGGGGGTCAAGCTACGTGCCAGTGCATGAAGATGAAGAAGACAAAGCATATATACTCCCGCGAGCTAATCTCTGTGGCTGGCGCTGCTTACTTAACCGGCTGAAAATACATCTATGACTTCCCCTCCGGGTCGTTGTCTTCTCGTAATAATATTATCAGAGACGCCATATGAAAGGCTCCGAAAATATGGACCGCCTGCACCGAAATACCGACGCGCAGCTGAATGGGAGTGCACAAGCATCTAGAATTTTGCGTAATTTAATTGGACCCCGCGCGTCCGGGATTAAATCCGAAGACCTGCGGAGCAGCAGTCGAGTGCTGTAACCACTACGAACACTGTGGCAAGTTGATGCGGTAAAATAGCAGTCAAGAGTTAACGTTGGTCGTTGATTTCCATACAATTTCCACTAAGCATGTCGAATTGATCAAGACATGGTCAAGCCCGCCTACATTAACCTAAATTGTATACACCGTTTAATCACGCTGTTTGAGGACAACGATATAGAACTTGGAGATTCCCCCGCATACCCCGCCTCTCCTAAGAAAAAGAAAACAGCCCGGTGATGCCACGAGGTTGTGTCGAAGCCTGCTGTCGTCAGGATTAGACACAACCACTACGCCACGACAACGTCGCAAACACACTTAGTGATAACAGCATATCTTAGTCCCACACAAATTTGTCAGATACCCTTGCGCCATTTTTTTTCTGTCATTACTATCACCCAGGTAGGTGGAAAATATAATGGCTTGCCACGCTCGCAAAGACCACAAGAATTACACACTGCGCTAAGGTACGACAAATAGTGACATGTCGTGGACTTACCTCATTAGTGTCTAACGAGCGCGCATTCAGAGCCGAGTATCGTCGATTGAAGGTTCTTGGACTCAGCCAGGCACTCAGGAGAACACGAACATGGCACAAACTTCAACAACGCAGCGCCGACGTTCGGCGGTGTCATACGCGCACCACACAACAAAGTTTCAACAAGCAGTTGCCGAGAGTCGATATATGATTGCCATCCGACGTTACTACTCTTTGCTTGCGATGGGTTAAGCTCGGTTCAAAGTGTTTTCAATACGGAGCATTTCTTAGTCGCACGATGCCACGTTTCGGAGTCGGCAGCGACGCCAGGGCGCCATCCACACCCAAATTGCGCATGCTCTAGTCTCGCGCCAGTCCAAGAAGGCACCCACAAAGCTGCCGATCAGCTCTCCCTCTCTCTCCTCGCAAGGCCAATGCAGGCAGCGTATGCTAGTTAGAAAAGAAAGACTGCCCATGGTGCACAACTGTGCACTGACCTCTGGATCGTGCGTTCGAACTTCAGTCAAGGGCGTCATTACTTGGGTTTAGCTTAACGTTGAAGGCAGCGCTTTTTCTTCATTCAATAAAAAAGTATAATAACGACGAAATAACAATTAGGCATTCTAAAACCATACAAAACTACACAACATTCACGCGATACCCCCACCACTCTGCGACGCATTTAATCCAGTTCCCCTTGTGGGAAGACGCGGGTGGCATTATCTTGTTTCATTGACGGGTGCTAACTAATAAATGTTTTCGTTAGACTGACCACATTTCGAAGCACAAACAACAAAATACAGCAGCGTGACCCAGGGCAGCTAGCAACGGCCGTCTAGATTGCAACGGGTTGTATTGCCTTATATTGGATGTGCCGGCTTCACCAGGTGTGACCTTCTACAACTACGAAGCATCGAACAACAATGCCATTGCCGTTAGGAAATAGACGTAACAGATCTATGGGCAGATACTGAGTCTGACAAACATTTACAGACACTACTCCTGCGTTGCGAGTGGTACGGTGCGCTGTGTCGCTCAGCTTGGCACTCATGTCACGGAGGCTATACATTGGTTTCTTGTAATAATCAAGAACGTCATATACCCCTTGTTAGAAACAGTTTCGAAAATAAGTTTTTTGACAACGCAGCTGGCAAAATAAGTAAAGTAATATTCCAGGCGTCCAGAAACTCCAACACAGCCAGCTTAGGATGCTTGGTCCTCTTCAGAGGGGCGTGATTAGTAAATAAAAAATCACCGTCATATCCACAGATAGAATGATGGCTGAGTGGGGCGAAGCATACATTCATAACTTCGTCAACCCGTGCTTCCAATCGTCCGTCTGTGCATCCGAATGAACGTACGCATGGACAGATGGATGGACGCACAAATACACAGACGCACGGACGGACGGAAGCTAGAACGAACAGACGGAAGGGTGGCCAGAAGCACGGACACACGCACTGACGTATGCAATCATGCACGGACAGACAGATGGACGTACGCATGAACGGGCGGCCAGAAAACACGGACGGACGGGAGAACGGACGGTCGGAAAGACGGATTGACGGATGGACGCCTCGCCCCACTCATCATCATTCGCTCTGTGGATATTCTGTGAAAACTACCAATGACATCTAGTTATATTACAGGGGACGTATACACGCAACGCCGACTATTTGAAGGCATGATTTACAGGTGGCTGCATACTACATACGGACGAGGCAACTATCCACGGCCTAAGGAGCTTCCTCCTTAAAATTTACGATGGTAGCGTAAGCTTCTGATTTGACATAATTGAAAGACATTGTAATGATAGCTGAGAAGAGGGGTTCATCTTAACGTGCTGTGGCTAAAACAATACTTTTTCAAATTTATCTTCGTTCTTGAGGCAGTTCTTGTAGCGGCAGGCCATGAGCTCAATTGACTGCTCTCGGCCAAACAACTGGTGCGGCGCTTTTCACCTTCGGAAGAAAATAAATTATTTTTTATAAAAAGCAAGTATACTATAGAGCGAAAGCGTAGGAAACTTTCGAATGAGTCGACATTCAAACTATGCTTGGCCCTGAGGCTGATGCACCACATCAAATGTGCTGCATTCCATCATATTTTTCGATTGTCGTCGATAGCATACGAAGGAAGCGCTTTATAATGATGCCATGCAGTCGATGCAGTTTACGAACATACGCATAGGTGTCTGCATGGGGGGGGGGGGGTGAGCAGGACAGGAACGGACGTCTGTCAAAGTCACTTGAGAGGGCAGGGGGCGCAAAGTGGGCCTAATACATCAGCAATAGGGGTAGTTGCACTTTGCTTTCGCAATCCCCCCCCCCGCCATTCTAAAAGGGAACGGTGCTCACACATATGATGATGAAATTGTACGTTGTTCGTTGACACAATGAACTTTGATGTTTACTTTGAAAGACGCTTTCATCGATATAACCGTGCTGGGGAACTTGACTGACCATGGACGCCGCACTTCGTCAGCGAGACAATATGCATCCGCTATTCATCAGTGACGCCGCGAAGGGGTTAGGTGATATATGGTACCAACTTGAGAAATAGACAAACATGGTTCATCCCTCCATTAAAGGAATCGAGAAAACACAAAAGTAAAACGTGTCTTTACAGAAATAGTTCAATATACAATGATATAAAGGCTTGCGCAATGTCCATTATTGTTAGGCAGCTAGATAATATCTTAACGTCGATGCATTGATAATGACGCTTAGTTATTCTTCTACCTCTCGCAGACTAACGTGAATCATTAAAAATAATAAAACCTCTGTGGTGACAGAAGCGTGTGGCAGCTGTAGTAGTAGTGAGTGTGGAACCAGAGAAAGCGATGTGACAGCCATGAGAGCGTGACTGATTGGAAGCCGAACTTGGAATAAGGTCGCACTGCTGTGGCGCATTACAGTTATCAGACTTTACTGCCCGACCAGAGGGAAACACAACACGCGTCGTGTGTTCCCTTTAGCCCGCCGCGATTATTCGTGGGACGAACGAAAGTGGGTAACGTGTAGCCATATCCTGGCGGAAGAAGAGCGTTCTAGAGGTAGCACAGCTTTGTTCGGTATGAATGGATGCTATGAACGATGTCAATGCTCGTGGTAAGGCCGCGTACAGGTGAAGCGTTAAGACGTCAACAAAGTTGCTCTTCTGCTACTGGAAACACGATAAACGGGACGGACGCTTAGAAAGGAACCTTAGAAGAAACTTTTCACAGGAACTACTTTATGAATTACTGCACTTGCCAACAAAGCTCTGAGAGGACAGTGGAAGATATAAAAGTCATATTTTTATAGCGTACAAAGTATGCGGTTTTGTTCAAAGCCATACAAAGTTTAGAGTATTTGTATAATAATGTTACCGGTAGGTCATTTATTTATTCGGAGTTATGGGTGAATGAGATGACACCAGCCAAACAACAACCAGCAACCGTCGTTGTCCTTCACTTTCATGCACCAAAGCTGTAACTGCTGTTCTGTATCAACCCCCCCCCCCGCTCCGTGGTATAAGCTCCATTTCAGTGCTTGGTCTACATGCATGCGGTCGAAGGAGGGTGATAAGGCTTGAGTCGAGCTATGTGCATGATGTTGCTCGAAGCGGACGATGACAACGTCGGATCGGCTGGAACGATGTCTTGTGTAATGTCAGCCACCGTGCAAACGACGCGGTATTATCCAGTTTAGCCAGCAGTTTTTGAGAAAGACCAACGCGCCGAGTGGGTGACCACATAAGGACAAGAGAACTTGGCGAAAAGTGCCCGTTTTGATGATGAGAATTTTAGAGCTGCCTTTGGTGCTCCTGTGAGGCCTTTAGACGGTTGCAGGTGAACTGGCGTGCGTGCGCGGCTCGCACGATGGCTTCAACGGCATATTGAGTGACCGACGGCAGCAAATGTCAAAGGGTCGTATAGAACAGGCCGTATAGGCCATATAGAAGATTTCCTTCGGAGAGGTGGGGCCATTGTACCCCCTCTCTCTTTATGTGCGTCGCGGCGATTTTCGCCCTTGCGGTATTCTAGAGTGGTGCTTGATGGGTCGACAGCATTCAGGCACCACACAGAAGCTTTATTCCCATTTAGCAACGGTCACGCCGCTGAAACTTGCTTGTCACTAAACTTATCTTGCTCTATACGTGTTCACGTTTCCAGGGACCTTGCTGATGAACATCATTTTCTGCGTGTAGTTGGTTTGGCCGAAATAGCAGAGAAGCTGTCTTCGCTTCAACAGCAAACTGGTATCGGTCATATCACACGCACTCGTTTTTAACTGTACATCGCTCCCTTGCTTTTTAAATGTTTAAAAATTGTCACTTGTCCAGCCTGCCGAAGCGATGACGCCGCTTACCGGGGCGTAGGCAGAATATTTTTTAGGCGGGGGGACAGGGGCTCGGGGAGGGCACCTGCCTCACTAGAAGTGGGGCATGAACTTGTGTGGTCGCGTGTGATTTCGGGATGCCATGGCAAATAATAAGTAGTTTGCGATGTAGGGGTGTTAAGGGACCCAATGTGCAACGGGTACACTGCTGCCACTTACCTAATTATGTTAAATGGTAAGTTGGTGCATATTCATTTTTGGAATAAACAAAAAAACGACGAAAAGACGAAAAATATAAACAGCACTATGTGCCTGCCCTCTAACTTTGTCTTCGTTGTTGTGCGCTTTTTCCTGCAAATTATCAATACAGACCCAGAAAATTGTACAAAGTGCAGCGTCTAAGAACAAAATAACCAAAGGTCAATTTAGAAAAGTAGCATTTTATTGTGCAAACAACTGCACTTCTCTAAAGGCAGCACTCGCAGTACAACTACAACGTCTACCACATACTGTGGTCGTCGAAGATCAGGCACATGAGTACGAAATCTGCTACGGGATCGCGCTTTACGCGCAACACAGCATCTCGTCACAATCTCGTCCTGTACGTCGTCACTTTCCAAAAAAAGAGTAGCACATACCGGAGGGCGAGTATGTGCACTGGGATGTGGGTATGTGAGAATGATGACAGGCATTTTATATCTACTCACCCACTCCGAGAACACACACGGGTAACTTCAACGCTTGAGCTTTAAGAAAACCTGCCTTAGACGGCGTTCACCGAATCAATGCGAACAGTAAATGTCAGTGTCCTAGCTGTAAATGTCACTGTCCCAGTAAGTCGGTGTAAATGTCAGTGTACCAGTAAATGTCAGTGTCCCAGTAATTGTCAGTGTCCCAACCAAGTATCCTACACAGAGCCACATCAGGTCTCGAGTATACTTTTCGAATAGGCCTAATGTTCATCATCATCATCACCAGCCTGACTACGTTCACTGCAGAACAAAGGCCTTTCCAATGTTCCGCCAATTCACCAGGTCCTGTGTTTGTTGCTACCAATATATACCCGCGAACTTCTTGATCTCATCTGCCCACCAAACCTTCTGTCCTCCCTAACCCGCTTGCCTTCTCTGGGAATCCAGTTTGTTACCCTAATGACCAGCGGTTATCCTGTCTACGCGCTACATGCCCGGCCCATGTCCATTTCCTCTTATTGATTTCAACTATTATATCCTTAACCCCCGTTTGTTCCCCTAATCCACTCTGCTCTCTTCTTGTCTCTTAAGGTTACACTTACCATTTTTTTTCCATTGTTCGCTACGTCGTCCTCAATTTAAGCTGAACCCGCTTAGTGAGTCTCCAGGTTTCTGCTCCGTAGCTAAGTACCGACAAGATACAGCTATTATACACCTTCCTCTTGAGGGATATTGGCAAAAAACAGTAGCAAATACCGGCCCTATTGTTCGTGTACCGTCAATTGTGGGTGCAGTACTGGCTATTTACTTTTATAAATATTACATATGCACTCCTATAATACCTCCGTCATATCGGGTTAACGTAAATTGTAGTTAGGTTGCCATCCGCTGAACTTGATTTGTGTAACAGTGTTGAGAGCTATCATCCTCACGCGCACCAGCACAAACACCAGCGCTTCATATCAGCCTACCTTCTTTTGGTATTGCTAATATCCGTGTTGCTGTTGTCGTCGTTACACTACTGTAACAACTGCTAGTATGAAACTTTTACGGCTGTTTACCGTATGTGTGCATGTGTGTTTGTACATATATTTACCACCTTTAATAACGTCTCGGTGAATAAAATAATGAAACATATTCACCTTCCGCCTGCATACTTCGCATAACACCAATTCGTGAGGTACGTGGAATCTGCCTATTTTTTTTAAGACAAAGCATAGACACCAAAATACTGCACACATCACAATGTATGTCTGTTCTCTGCGCTTTTATACAGTTACGGTTTGCTTCTTTATATATTTGCGAGTGTGGTAAATACAAATAATTCTGAGTAAGTTGAACCTTTCGCCCTAGAAGAACGCCACATTAGTGTATTAAAAGGCTCTGGGAAGAAAAATGGATCTCAAACAAATTCCCAGATTTGCAATTCAGATTGTTGGATATACGGCGTCCCACTGTAAGCAGACCTCACGTGGTCGTTTAACTTGCGGATGATGTCGATCTCATCAATCACGGCATTTGTGACCATATCGATGAAGGCCAACACGATGACGGCGATGAGACAGATGTCGCCAATGATCATGGACGTGCTCCTATAGAAAGCGATTAGCTGCGTCCGGGCAGCTTCCAGTGTGCACGCAAGTACCAGGCCTCGTGGTCGGACAGGTTCAGCACATCGCCGTCCGCAGAGATGCCCCGGTAACTTGAGTCGGCGCGGCAGCATGAAGGCGGCACCGAGCAGCGTTCGTGGCTCGGGTTTGGACAGGTTACAGTGAAGTAGCTGCTTGAAACAAGGTGCTTGGCTAACTAGTATACTGAGTGCAACACAACCGCGTCGTCAATTTCACAGCGAAGCATGGTTACATCTAACCCCGCCAAGAGTTCGTCTTCATGGGAAAACAAACAAACAAACAAAATGCCGGGCCCTTAAATCACCACCAATGGTTGCGCTTGGGTCATTTTCTGTCACTAGATGCACGTGCTGATGGCATTTTCACCTCGAACGCCAAGGAACATAATTGGAACAAGTGAATACATGAGCTGATGAACGCCTTTTCTTTAGACTCATGTATAAATGCAACGTCATGAATAAATTTTATTCTGCGGGTGGGTTTAGGGACCAGACAGCATATAAAACTATAATACAAATGGTGTACTTTGCTTTTTTAAAGACGGTAGTCTTTCTTGGGGACGTTCGACGGAAAAATTTTGTCCTTTCTGTCCTGTACTTTTGTCAGTTTGTCCGCCCTAACGATACCTCAAATGGCACCAAACGACCTACCCCGTTCGCAGCGCCCACCAATATTGCTCAATGTTTAGCGTTCATGTTTGTGCGAACAATTGAATAGCAATTATTGCGTACATCTGAGGCGCCATAACAAGACTTTGAAGTTTGTTATGTCTGCTTTATACTAAAAGAGGCAGAACACAAGTTAGCGTTTATCGCGCTGCGCTGAAAGTGCAACGTTGATGCTAAAAGATGTTCCCAACGCTTTGCTACGATGTCATGGTGCCGGCACCTGCCCGTCGCTTTGTGTTTTACAACTTATCACCTCCGGGACTGGCGCGCACCTTTCTCCGCGGGCTGCACGCCTTCGTTTTCGAAGAATGCGTTGTGCCAGATGGCGCTCGTGTCTAACGTGCCTCGATGCGCTCATTCGCCTCCGCTGCATGCTCGAAGCACTCTAACGCAGCACCTCCAGAATAACCTTCACAGATTTTCTCGTGCAGAACGTCAAATAAAACGTTTTGTTCACTCTCTCCAGACGCAAGACTATTGTCCTTCGACTATATTTGCGCTGTAACACGCAGATTTGGAACCAATTTTTGCAAAAGACATACAGCATACTAGAGCTCACTGTCCATTTTTACGAAGAAGAAACTATATGACAATCATCAGAATCGCATACTGGATAGCAAGGTGCCTGGAAACAATGGGAAACACAGACCCCCATCAGACGGCGTTCTCGTTGTCGTAGCTGCTTTTGCCCTCCAGAGGTGGGCTTTGAAGTCGTCATAGCACCCTGCCTTCAATGATTGTCACTGCTCTCCGTCAGCTTCACAGGCGACAAAAAAAGTCAACGACAAGAGCTACCGCCAAAACACGTGTGTATGAAGGGGGAAATGATGAGCACGGTGTTGCGGAGGTGGCGGTTACACCCGTTTCAACTGACTGTTAACCCGTGCTTGGAAGGTACGTGGGCCCTCAGCCAGTCATGAGAAAGCACAGCACGAAATTTTGTGCCTACGCAAATGTTGCGTCCTTAAAAACGGGTAAGTGCGCCAATGAGCGTAAAATTAGGCATGCACTATTCAGCCAGAGTTATTCAATCACACCAGTTGCGAAACTGCGTTCCAAAAGCTGCACACGCAATGGCCAATCCTACGTAAACTAGCAGACTGTCGCGTCATCTGTGGCGGGAACGTAAAAACACAAAATATAGCGGTTAATTGTTGGCTTGATGATCAACGAGTACACGGCATGAGTGCAGCCAGCCATCTCAGCCAATGGCGTGCTCAATTTTGATACACAGAGCCTATGGGCAGTTTTACAACTCGTATGATTTTGTATACAGCTGCAGAACTTTCACAGGCTCTATGCCTACTCATGGCCATAATATAGGACATGCGAATGAAGCGTCATCGGCAACAACAGCGCCTTGCCGTAACTGAACAGAAATATACGAAAAAATCATAATCGACGAAAACTGCTAGTTGCTAAAAATTCTCGGTGTCATACGGTGCAGAGATACTGTGGACTATTATGGTAAAATAAACAGTGTCGTCCCACTAACTGCGTGCTGCGCAGAGTGTGTAATAATCTGCGATGAAGCCCATGTGTTTATAAAAAGCGAAGAACAATTGTCCTGAATGCGTTACACTTTTTATTGCTATACTGCAGTTTTACAGAAATTTTCTAATTAGTT
>WOVY01007511.1:0-17357 GCA_013436015.1 Rhipicephalus annulatus
CCGCCGGACACCCTGAGGCTGTTCGAAGGGTCCTGAAAGTCGGATGGTTGCTGAAACCCAGACGGTTCCAAAATCGCGATATGTGGCCTGGCACACCGCAAGAATCGCACATCGGCCGAGGTCAAAACGTTGGTCGCTCGTCGTTGAATCGAGCGTCATCATTTGTTCTTGTGTAACGAAGATACTGGTCGGGTACGTCGTACCGAGACGTCGGGTGTCGAGAAAACATGCGCTGAGAGCACCGGTCATACCGCGACGCGGGAAATCTGGTTGTCATCCTTGACTGTGGGGCTGGGCTGTACTCCACAGTGGCCGCGCTCATCATCGGTTGCCATAGGGTCAAAGGAGGCACATCCATAGCCTCACGTAGCAGACACAACTCGCGAAGGTCAGCTGTCGAACACGACATTCCTCGGTGGGACAGTTCCTCACGAACAATCTGTCGAATGGTAGAAAAAAAGGTCAAGGCCAAGATTCACGTCCAAACTGGCAACAGTTGTACCGTTAGCCAGCCTACCAAACTTGGGCGCAATTCGACGCATCTTGAGCGTTTCAAACGTTCGGCAATGCTGAATGACGTCTGACACAGAACTGAGGCTTTCTTTTCCGATTAGAAAATTATACACGTCCTCAGCAATCCCTTTGAGCAGATGCCCAACTTTGTCCTTTCCGACATGGTAGCACAGACCACCTTGCACAACCTTAACACTTCTATGTAAGTGCTGCATGTCTCACCTGGGAACTGGGCCCGTTGCGACAATGTTTGCTCAGCCCGCTTCTTTCTATCAACCGAGTCGTCGAAACACACTCTGAGCTCTTCAACAAAAAGATCCCACGTCGTGAGTGTGTCCTCGTGGTTCTCGTACCATACCTGTGCGGTGTCAGTCAGGGAGAACACTACGTTGGCTAGCATAGCGGTTGCATCCCAACCGTTGGACTTGCCCACACGTTTGTACTTGGTGAGCCAGGCGTCGACATCTTCTTCGGCTTTTCCTCCGAAGGGCGGTGGAACTCGGTAGTACGGAAGCGGGCCAGAAGGTGCCGTCCAGGAAACGCCTGCTTCTTCGGGCATGTCGAAGTCACTCACGGCTGACGGTGGGAGACCGGCAAATCAACGGCTTCGTCGAAGCTGTGGTAGTGATCGTTCCGTAGTTGAAGCGCTTACCCAGTTCCGCCACCACTCTGTTACGTTTGAAAGAGACTGGTAGACATTGAAAGGGGCCGTTTATTAGGTCGTGAGGGGCAGCTCAGAAGCGGCCGACTGGTTGTTGTTGTTGTTGTTGTTTTCCTTGTGCAAATGGCTCGTACCCAGAGAAGGGGATTGGCCGATTATAAGGTGAATTTGCCCTAAACTTTCAGCATTGCGTCATTCCTACGATTTTTTTGTAACTTAATTTTGATTTGAAATACCGGTATCAAGTTTGCAGAAAAAAAAGAAGAAAAATAGTGAGACAGCAATTTAGCAAGAGAATCGTTTAGTCGCAGTGATGTATTCTTGAACGGCGAATAAAACATCCCTGTGGCTGAAACCCAGTGTAGAGGCCCCAAATGAAAGAAGATCAGGTTGTGATAGTTGCAAGCCCAGTCTTTGAAGAGGTGGTGTTAGTATGCTTTGCCTGAATAAATCGAAACGGCGACAATGTAATAAAAAATGACTGATCGTTTCCTCTTGATTACAGTAAATGCACATAGGGGAATTCAATATGCCTGATCTATGCAAGTAAAAATTGAGGGAGGTAACGCGGCAACGAAATTTCGTGATGACTACTTCCATCATCCTTGAATTAGTTCACTGCGCCAGGGAAATAACAAGTGTTTGTACTCTGGAGAAGCTGTCAGTGCAGGGTCAGATAAATTTTGCCTGATTTTAAAAGTGCGAAATCGCGCCACCGTAATGTATACTGTAAGAGGGAAAATAGGAATAATTGGTGTCGAAAGGGATGCCTTCGCAAGAGAATCAGCTATTTCGTTTAACAAACCTTTGTGCCCTGGTGTCCAGAATAAATGAATACTTTGGGGATGACAGGGGATCAACGATTTAAAAAGTTTCACTATAGGTGAGCGACCAGATGCGGACAGAGAAGAGCACACTGATAATGAATCAGTTATGACTGCTACGACTGGAATGGAAATATTTATCTTTCGCAAAGCTAACATTATTGCCATGAATTCAGCCAGAAAGACAGGAAGAAAGTCCGGTAAGCGAAGTGAAAATGACCAATCAAGTACGGGGCAATATATTCCAACGCCTGATTTTTCATGTGATTGAGATGCGTCCGTTGCTATAATGACATTTGTTGGCAGAGTACTTAAATGGTCCTGCAATAAACCATTTAAAATGCCTGTAGGTAATAGCTTAGCGTGGTTAAAGATCCTTCTGATCCTCTTCCTCATTTCTCGCTCTGGGCGATAAGTGCGTTCGTCGTATACGCTTCTTTGTCTTCGTGCATGTGCGCAACAATATGTCTGTGCGTGCAACATTTGTACTTATTATTAGCGTCATCGCATGATATGTCGCTCAATAAAAAAAATTGCAACAAGGCCACCTTCCCTCGCATGCCTCACATAACGTTGATTCCTAAGTACGTGGGAAGTGCAGATATTTTTTCCTGTGTCATTTCCTAGTGATGTTTGATTCATTCCCTCTTTCTGCTCATTGGTGTTATTTTAGAGCCCGCTTAACAATGCCTAGGAGGCCTGTGAGGACTTTCAAATAAATAATAAATAAATAACTACAAAAGATGGGGCAGGCAGAGAGAGTAGCGAAGTAAGTTGTGGAGCAATCATCTCGGATTTACCATGAATCGCACCACGCAGTAGTGCGAACCAAAGTGAAGACGACCTGTCCAGCCTTTGTACCCGATGAAACTGTCTTCGCTGCAATGAACTAAAAAGGCGCAGCTTTGCAATGTTTGGAGGTTATTAAATATATACCTCTCGTTGAGAAGATGATGAAGAACAAGCCGTCAAGAAGCAGGCATGAACTGTCAAAGTAGAAGAGAAGGAAGAAAGCGTCCGCCATAAAGTGTTCTTACTGCTATGTGTATATATAGTGAATATATTCTTGTTTCTTTAAATGCCATTCGTAATCCACTATTTCACAAAGTGGTGCCAATTATTTCACAAGTCAGTTGCGCGTAATACTTTCTGAGATACTCTTACAGAACCCCTTTTTCTGTTCTTTTAATCATCAAATGAACAGCCAGTTTTAGAACATGCTTGCGCTGACTGGAAACCGGTGACTAAGCTAGGTATTGATGCATGAGTGCGCACTCCGAAACCTGCCGAATGCCCGGTTTCTAACTTGAACATCAGCCTAAACGACCCAGCTTCAACATCAGGCTAAATTATCATTGCACTGAGATGACTGTTAGTTTTGTAGAAACTTAAATATATCATACTACGCCCTTTCAGCAACTGAAAAATAATAAAATAAATAAAATTGGATCGACAGATTGAAATAATAAATATGTAGTGGGGAATTCGAAAGGCACTGACTAGTGGGACCATCTCTGAGTGCGAAGAGCGAGCGTGGGCACGAGCTGCAGACACTGAGCTGCTCGAGCATTTGTGTTCCCACCGGCGGCCTGTCTACTACCTGGCGTCGCTATTAAACTTCCTTGCCAAGTGGCGGAAGTGTGCTGGGTACGCGAACCCGGAACTTTGAAGCCGGAAGCTGCCCACTGCATTATCACTGCCTGATCAGATGACCGAGCAAGGCACCACCCTGCAAAGCACGGCCCAATCTCAACTGGTCATCGTACCTACCACCCTACGCCAACGGGATCCCCCTTCTTCAGCGGCACCGAGGACCAAGAGATGGAAGACTGGTTGCAGCTGTTTGAAAAGGTGAGCGCTGCCAACAAGCGGGACGCCCCCTCGAAATTAGAGTATGTCCCAGTTCATCTCAAAGACGTCACCAGCCTGTGCTTCACAAACCACCGTACTGAATTTACCACTTGGCCCACTTTCAAGACCACCCTTGCAACTGTTTTCGACCGCTCCGCAGTGCACAAGCTGCGTGCTGCACAGCGCCTACGCGGACGAGCAAAAAGGCAGGGCGAAAACATCACTAGCTATATTGAAGATGTTGTCAATTTATGCCAGCGCTTTAACCCTGAGATCACCGAACAAGACAAGACCAGGCATATCTTGAAAGGAATAGACGATGAAGCCTTTCAAATGTTGCTGGCAAAGTGCCCAAGTACCGTATCTGAACTTGTGACCTTGTGCCAGAGCTTCGAAGAGATTCGCAAACAACGTGCGTCAGTTCGGAGGTCGACGACAGCAGACGACTCTCTCGCTGCCTTGGCCGTCGGTGGTGAAATAATCCTGCTGGAGCAGATAATAGATTATGTACGCAAAGAGGTCGCACGACAGCTTTCCTGTCTCTGGTATCTGCCGACCACCGAAGCACCAACGAACCGCCTAACACCGACAATCAGACAGGCTCTTCAGGAGCAGGTCTCTGAGGCGTTGGCATTACTTACGTCTGCCGCTCCACTAACACCTGTTGCCACGCCACTGACTTATGCGGCCGTCGCGGCAATGCCTCCGCCTCGTCTACCATTGTATACGCCACAACCTGTGCGACCTTCTACCGCACCGTTTCCAGCTACACAGCAGCACGCCGGAAATCCTTGTCGCACTACTGACAACCAGCCTGTAATGTTACTTTTGCAGAATTACAGGTCACGTTGCACGTCTATGTCCTCGGCGTCTTGCAGTTAATGCACCAAGATGCCCTGACTATTCGTTTCAGCCTCCATGCCAAGCGCCTCACGTGCGACCTGAAGTTAACGAACGCGATGCGCAAGCTGCTTCCGGCACCCGAACCTCGGCTTCTCTGACATTCTACTTGTCGTTCACCTTCCCCTTCAACAAGTCGTCGTTTTGTATCGCCTATGCGCTGGTGACCCACCTTCATTGAGACGGTAAACTTACTGCCGCAGCTCCGGAGGAAAGAGCTGCGTCATCGTCTAATCTTTTAAGTCCTCGCCTCTCTCCCACCAATCTTATCGATATAACTTTCGAAGGTGTACGAACACTTGCACTCATCAATACCGGTGCCGCAATATCTGTGATTAGTCAAAGACTCTGCCGCTCTCTTCGTAATGTGACGATGCTTTCTCTCGTGGTTTTTCTTAGCACTGCAAGCACCCAACAAATTGAGACCATCGCGGCATGTACAGCATAAGTGGTTATTGGAGAAGTGTTTTACATCATTCAATTTCACGTGTTGGCTTCATGTTCCCATGATGTCGTCCTAGGATGGGATTTCTTATCACGTCGTCACGCCGTCGTGAACTGCGCTCGAGCCGAAGTGGAGCTCTTACCGTTTCGTGATGTGCCTTCTGTTGATGCAGCCGTATCTATTGTGGCTAACCTTGTCATCACGACGGACATTGACCTTCCTCCTTTCAGCGCCCAGTTTGTTCCTGCCTACTGTGCTTCACTTTCTGACGCTACCGTCCTATTCACGCCATCTCACATCTTCGGTAGCGTCACCACAAATCACAGAGATTCACCGTTATTGCACTTTGTCAAGACACTTCGGAATATTTATTTCCAATCCCAGCTCATGCGCCCTCATTTTGCGCCTGCAACAAGACGCTCGGCCACATTCAGCCTATCGATGAAGGTACTCTTGTGCCTGCCGCTTTTTTCGACACCAAGCCGAATATGAAGATGAACGCGTTGACTCCCCACCTTGCCTCGGACAGCGTGTCTTCCGATGCATTTGATCAATCTATTAACAGCCATCTCGCCCCGGCTCAATGAGAGCAGCTTGTTACCCTGTTGCACAATTTCAGGCATTCGTTTGACTTTACCTAAGCGGTGCTAGGAAGAACGAATGCTGTTGTTCACACACAACTCATTTTCGCCAGCTGCCCTATCGTGCGTCGCCGGTGGAGCGTAGTGTAGTTGCAGAACAAGTAGATGACTTGCTACAGCGTGGAGTCATTAGGCCTTCTTGTAGTTCTTGGTTTTCTGCAGTTGAACAGGTAAAAAAAAGATAGTTCGATCCGGTTCTGCATGAACTACAGGCGTCTAAACAACTTTACGAGGAAATATGTTTACTCTCTTCCCCGCATAGACGACGCTCGCGATTGTCTCCAAGGTTCAAATTTTTTTTTGCTTGACCTTCACTCAGCTTATTGGCAGGTCCCAATGGCGGAGTCTGATCGTTCGAAAACGGCGTTCGCCACACCAGATGACCTCTATGAATTTACCGTAATGACAGTCGGACTCTGCAATGCGCCTGCCACAGTAGAGCGAATGATGGCCAGCATTTTACGTTGTCTCAAATGAAACATATGCTTCAGCTACTTTGACGACATTGCGGTCTTCTTACCCGATTTCACTTCGCATCTCACTCGTCTGCGTAAGATTCTACTGTGCCTTACAAACACCAGGCTTCAGCTTAACCTGAAACAGTGTCGCTTCGGAGCTAAACAACTCACCATTTTTTGCTATGTCGTCTCGAAAGCCGGCAAACTTCCTGACCCTGACAAGCTTCGCGCTGTTGCCGAATTTTCGAAGCCAATTGCAGTTAAAGAACTATGAAGCTTTGTGGGCCAGTGCTCTTATTTTCGTCGGTTTGTACGGAACTTTTCTTCCATCATCGCTCCGCTCACCAAACTTCTTCCTGACCCTGCAGATCTTTCGAATTTGACAGCAGCCTGTGACAAATCTTTTCCAACACAGCGCCAGCTCCTTACCTCACCACCCGTACTGCGCCATTACGACCCTACTGCGCCAACCGAAGTACACAGGAATGCAAGTGGCGTCGGCCTTGGCACAGTACTCGCACAACGCAAACTAGGTTTTACGGAGTATGTGGTCACCTATGCCAGCCGCGCCTTCTCTAAAGCAAAGCCAACTATTCTGTTACAGAGAGTACCTCGCGAATGTGTGGGCGTTAAACGAGTTTCGCCCCTATCTGTATGGCTAAACTTTTAATGTGGTAAACTGACCATCACGCCCTCTGTTGGTTGGCTTCACTGGAAGATCCTTCTGGCCGCCTCGGACGTTGGGCACTACGCCTCCAGGAATTCGACATACGCGTCGCGTCATCTACCGCTCATGGAGAAAGCACTCTGACGCAGATGCACTTTCACGATAACCCGTGAAATCTGACGATACGGAAATACCAGCCCTTCACCTTCCCCTCTCAGCCATCAGCGTCACAGGCATGCGAACTTCAGAGCTGAAGGACCCTTGGATTGTTTCGCACTTGAATATGCTTTCTTACACATCACCTTCCGGTTACCCGCCTACTCTTCGCCGCCAAGAAACGCATCTTGTCATACGGGATGGCCTGCTATGCCGTCGCAACTATCCAGTGGCTGGTCATGAATGGCTGCTAGTCATACCCAGCCATGTGCGGTGTGATATCTGCGAATATTTTCATGCTGATCCGCAGCAGGCATAAGCCGGTGCGCTAAATACGTGTGAGCGGATCCGCCAACGTTACTACTAGCAAGGTATGTCCACGTTTGTACGCAAACACATTCGTTCGTGTTTCTTGTGTCAGTAGGCAAGACATTTCCTCATTCACCCGTTCAACTGCAGCCTTTACCACGTCCTGCACGCCCATTTTACCATGTTCGAATTGACCTATACGGCCCGCTATCGTGCTCTGTTGGTGGTAATTGATGGGTGATTGTGGCTGCCGACCATCTGACAAGGTACGCCGAAACGACATCGCTACCTTCGGCTGGTGCTCGTGACGTTGCAACCTTCATCTTCCATTGGTTGGTTCTCCGTCATGGTGCACCACGGGAGCTCCTGAGTGACAGAGCTAGGTCGCGTATTTTTTCCGAAGTTCTGCTGCAGCTCCTACATTCATGCCGTACAGTACACCACACATCAACAGCCTACCACCCTCAGACGAACGGCCTCACGGAACGTTTCAGTAGAATCCAGGGAGACATGCTCGCTAAATGTATATTGATTCCGACCACTTCAAGTGGGACGTACGTCGTTCTTCCTTTCGTGACGTACAATTACAATATGCCGATTCATTCAACAACAAGCTTTTCTGCATTTTTATATGGTCAGGATTATGCAGCACACTCGACAAAATTCTGCCATACAATCTTGATGCCTCCGAGTTCAGCCCAGTTTCTGAAATGGCCGAACATGCCGACGAGGGTCGTCAGCTTGCACGGTCCTTCAGGGCCGATAATCAAGCCCTCCAAAATGTTCACCTCGACCGTTCAGGACACCTTCTCCGTCGCTTCTCTCAAGTGGCTCTGACAGTTTTTTCACTCTCCTGGACTGACTCCCAAGTTTGCGACCGAAGTATATTGGCCCTTACCGCGTCATGCAGCGCCCTTCTTTTGTCACCTATGTGATTGAACCGCTCATGCCGTCCATGGACAAGAGTCGCCTTGGTCGTGAGACGGTCTGCGGCAGTCGCCTCAAGCATTGCTACGACTCCTCCTGTTGTCTTGTCACCTTCAGTCGCCAGGATTGCGCGTCTTCATCGCTAGGGTTAATGTAGTGGGGGAACTCACAAGGCAATGACCAGTGGGACCATCTCTGAGTGCGAAGCGCGAGCGTGGGCACGAGCTGAAGACGATGGAACTGCTCGAGTGTTTGTGTCCGTATCGGCTGTCTGCCTACTAACTGGCGTCACTATTAAACTAAACTCCCTTGCAATAGTAATATAAGAATAGCAGTATTATTATTATTTGCACTTTCCTAATACAGTATTCAGGATACTTGCAAATAAGGCAAGTTATAATACATGCATGCCTGAATATATACAAGAAAGTGTAATGCTTATTATTATATGGGGACTCGCTCGGTGGATTTCGTGCCGACCGGTTGTGCCCTGGCGATCTCCGACGTCAGCGTAGCTCTGGCCGACTGTGCTCACCCTACGTCATCTCCTGACGCCGATCTCCGACGACAGCGTAGCTCTGACCTACTGGACTTGCTCTATGCCATCTCCTGACGTCGACAAAAGCTCTCGCAAGTGGTGCCCCGTCCTCGGACTCCTGTGACCGTTTTTCCATCTTTCTTATCTCTCCTATCTCCTCGATATGTCCTCGCTCGCTGGCTTAGCGCATCTCTCTTTCTCAAAACTTTTTCTTTTATCCTTTTATTCCCTCCTCACCCCATTCTTTGTGAGCTATTGTTGAGGTGTCGCTCCCTTATGCAGACAGTTACGAAGCTAACTTTTCCCTTCCTTTCTCACTTAGAGCCACATATTAGTGTATTACTTCACTAATATAACGGTGAGGTGAAGGACCCTTCACCTCACCGTTCATCTCCACGCTCGGAACCATCTTGCGCTGACGCCGTAGTCCAAAAAACTGGTCTAGCTGCTCAGTGGTCCCCTCAGAATCGCCCGTACTGCACCCCTCAATGCTGCCGCACTCCGTCACCGGCTTATTCTAGTCACCCTCTGGGAAACTGACGATTGCAGCTCCTAGAGGTGGCACTACGTTGACGACTCGGACCGAAAACCCTCAACCAGCTTCAAGTTCAAGATGCAATTTACTTCTTTTACGACCTCACCGTCACTACTCTAATTGACAATCGTGCCCGAATATCTATTATGCGTTCTGCGCTTCGATCTCACCTGAAAAGATTTCTCACACTTGTTATGTTCTCTACTGTTCTCTACTGTTCTCTACAATCGAAGCCGAACATCGGTGCTTGGCATGTGCACTGTACGCGTTACTGTTGCCAGCCAGCACTTTTTCATTCTCTTAGCGGTCCTCGATGCTTATTCACACGACGTCATCCTTAGAATTTACTTCTTAACCACCCACACCGCCCCTCATCGATTGTTCTACCGGCATCTTACGGCTTGAGTTGCCTTTGTGCACCGATTTGAACCCTCCAAGGCGCACTCGCCTACGATCCGTGGAGTCTCTACTGCTTGCCTATAATCCGTGGAGTCTCTACCCCTTGGCCTGCATGATGTGCGCATGCTACAGCGCTAGCCAGACCCGCTGTCGGCGAATAAGCCTTCCCTCTTAACAATAAGTCCAGTTATGTCCTCTATAAAGAACACCCTGCCATGAAACAGTTCTACAGACTTTGTGTGAGGAGTCTAGCTAAAAGAACGGGTGCGACACTAGAACACCATTAGACCATCCCTGCTCCGTATGTGCCGCCATGGCAGTGGCAGTGCATAGACTTTAATCTATTATTTTTATTGAATCACCCAGCACACAGTTATTTCACATATTCGTAGACATTTCCTTGAATTCCACCATACATAATTATGTCCTGAATTCTTTTTCTTTACAGATGCTTTAAAGCCCCAACTACAGTGTGCTACGCAGCGGTTAGTTCATTCTTTTACTGATGCCGGTACTCTGCATTTCAGCCCCCCCCCCCCATCTTCACAGCAGAGCAATACTTGTGCTCGTAGAAGACATAAAACAACTAAATTCACAAAGGTCACAGATTTCTTGAGCCTCGTAATCCCTCGAAGCCCTAAAACAAACAAAAACCCTGACGTAGGTGTTGCTCTACTCACTCCTGTGCACATTTTACACACTAGAAAATATGTGTGCCGGAGCACCGCAAGATACAAGGAAACATCTTGGTGGACCAGTCAGCTGCATCCGCCAATAAAAAACTCCACCCATACGTCAGCAGCTATCCCTGCGCTTGACCTAAAAACGTTTCCTTAGACGGAAGCTCCAGAGCTTACCGGCACACAATATAGAATACAAATGCGCAAAATGAACAACACGTTACAAAGCAGCAACTAGGTAACGGGCCACCAGTGTCAAAGTCACGTCATACAGAAGTTACACTTATAAGGCTTAGAATCGGACACACATACAGTACACATTCATTCCTTCTGTCCTGTGGTTACTAAACCATGTGCGAAAAATGTGGCCGATCAACTAATCATGCTTCACAATTTATTACAATGAAATGAAGCAGACCATACTAAAATAACATTTCACATAACTACACTGAGACCAAATGCCTCTTCACCCAGCGACGGTTTTTTATTGAAAATCCGCTTTTGAAGCTCATATAAATACTTTTGTTTGTAAATGCTCTTCATTAGTTTCATGTCATCCACCCTGGTATTCCGGAGCATTAGCTCTGAACAGACGTCGGTGTTGCAGTCGCTACATTTCAGGAAGCACTGGCCTCCCTGCTTTTGGCCACTAACGCTTTCAGTAGGCATGCATGCTATTGTATATTCCTTCGTGATTTTATTTTCGCAACCGTTTGTCGATTATTTTACTAAACATTTTACATGTCATGCCCACAATATTATTACCTGTATATTTTTCTCGTCTTTATGGCGAGCAATTTTAGGCCTCGCTACAGCCGCAAAGATAACCATTCTTCACACTCTTAATAACGCAGTGGCGCTCTTTGGCCTTCAATCGACCCTTGCGCCATTAAACGCTACATAACAACCATGAAAAAATATGAAGCACATCGTTTTTACTTTGTATGTAACGTTCTTGAAGACATTTATTTCTTCTATATGTTTCAACATGGGTTTTTTGACCAATTTTTTTCTTGTGAAACATGGTGGCTATCCTTTACTCTCGACCTGCACACTTGCCATGACTCTGGCTTTCTCACTTGATTATGTATTTTATTACTTCTGTAAAGATTTTGGAAAAGTAAACCATCTGCAGTTCTTGTATAAACTAAGCGTACTAAATATACACCCGGCAATCACTAACTGAATTCGACCTTTTCTTGTGTGTCAGCTTCAAATTGTCGCCACAAATGTTAGCGTGTCTGACTAGGCTTCTTTGTAATCCGGCATTCCTCAGGGGCTCATTATAGGGCCTTTTCTGTTAATAATGATATAAATGATTTACCCAAAAAGATTTCCTACCCAATTTTTTTATTTGCAGACCACAGTGCCATATATCACAGAACAACTGCTACCGATGACGTCCCTAAATTAAAGGCTTATCTGAACTACGCGAACAACTGGTGTGTCACTTGGCGCATGAATCTTAATGCTACGACTTGCAATTACATATTTTTCATGCTCTGACACAGCACGCCTAACGTATGTGAATAATGACTCCATTCTCGAATCTGTCACATCATACCGTTACCTTGGGTTCCACATAACTAATGAATATGTCATACAAGAACCACGTCAAACACATACTATGCAAAACTAACCTACGCTGGGATACATCGAAAGAAGTTTTCTCAGTCTATGTTCACAAATTACGTCTCCACGCCCTGTATATTCGTCCCCAGTAAGATATACATCAATACTTTGAAATCCGCAACAATTCATATTATATGACGCAATTTAAACTGTTCTAAATCGCTCTATCCATTTTATACGAACGAACTTTCACCGTACAGGAATCGTAAAGGAAACGACAGCTCTTTTTAACGTCCCTCTGCTTGCCATTTACCGGAAGCAAGCTCGCATTTCACTTTTTAAATGAATGTATTATGACAACGTCACTCTCCGATCACTCTTCGTTCACTCAATACCATTCACATCTTCTCCTAGGGGTCGTTGTCAAAAAGTCAAGGTCTCGTTTCGCAAGTCTGTCACGTGCACAGTCTTTTCTCCCGAACACCTCAGTTGACTGGAATAATTTGCCATCTTCTGTACCAACAACACGCTACCCAATTCTTCTCAAACATGCCATTGTAAGCGTGATCCTGAATTGCAAAACTCTGTCATCTGTTCATTTTTTCTTTTATCTTCTTGATTTTTTTCGGAGCTCTAGCCCTTGTACTTTTTGTTATATTACATTCAAATTTGAATTACTCAATCGAGTTGTACATTCGCGTAAGCAATGTTAATATCAGTTTTATCACTTACTTTGTGTCTTTGTTGTACAAGTTAACAGTACTTACCTGATTTCAATCTTCACATAACTCTTCCGGGTTTTTTTCATATCTATTTGTACTTGCCCCTCCCAAGTCTAATGTACGATATGTACCTTGAGGAGTATTTCAAATAAAAAAGGAATATAATCAATATAAAACCTCTGTACACATCTTGAGATGCTCCGCTACGCGACACTATTGTTCTTTTGTTTGGGGGGGGGGCAAGTAGTAACAGTCACCTGTTTCTATGACCACGCAGATGTCCCCTGCACTAGGCACAAATTTAGGATGAATCTAGTTCCTCTGAAACGCTTTGAAAACTGAAGAAAAATACTACTGTTATGAATATTTTAAGTAAGAAAATCTGTACACATTATTCTTTCTGGTTTCTGTACGCATGTTTTTTTATTTAAAACACGTAATAGCTGGTTTCAGTAATAATTATGTTATGAAAAGAGTTACGCCTTTTTTTTAAGTAAATCCAATGCACGAGACGGCGGCTTGACAACGGCAACACTCATGCATTATTCGTTGTCAGTTAACACGTAAAGCTATGCATCACTACATAGCCAGCCCGTCTCGGCGCCAGAAGTAACAAGTGGTTCAATTGTGGGTCAAGTTTGACAATGAAATCACAAACAAATAAGTGATGTGCTAGCAGCAAACTTCATAGATTCTTCTGGGTGGGTTGTGTGTGTGCTAATAAGCTAACGGAACGTTGCCTATACGTCGTTAGTCCTTCATGTTAAAGGCTTGTTAGGAATGTTAAAATTAGCTTGATAATACCGGGAAAGTTGAAGACCTGGGTCATTATTCGGCAGTCAGATGATTCTTGGACGTCATACGCAATGTAAATGACTGCACGTGGACAATACTGGCGACGCTTATAAACGAAGTCAACGGACTACGCACTACACCGCTGACAATTCTGGACCATTCCGGAATACCTTCGTGCAGGCTTTCGCCAAACTATTCTCCAAAGAAATTAAACCGGATTTCGCTACTCTGAGTTCGCCCTCTAGTTTAAATATTTTGCAGAATTCCTTCTGTATGTTCTGATGGTTCACTACGTGCCATGCATTCTTGAAGTCTGCTTTGTCACTGTTTAAAGTGGGTCCAGAACTCTTGAAAGTTGGTGTAGTTTATTGGCTTTTCAAATATCTTATGCCATCAACCACATGATCTTTATGCTTGTCTTTTAGCGTTTAATTTCATTTGTAGAAAACGGCAACATTCACATGGCATTATGCCTGGTAAATAATAAATATGGTACTATACCTCTCCGATGTATATATCTATCTATTCTATCTATCTATCTATCTATCTATCTATCTATCTATCTATCTATCTATCGATCTATCTATATCTATCTATCTATCTATCTATCTATCTGTCTGTCTGTCTGTCTGTCTGTCTGTCTGTCTATCTATCTATCTATCTATCTATCATCTATTATCTATCTATCTATCTATCTATCTATCTATCTATCTATATCTATCTATCTATCTATCTATCTGACCAACTACGTCTCGGCACTCTGGCGGTCATTTTTCTTGACTTTGCATACACCGAAATTCCCATAGGCTGACATGTCCGTATGAAGACACAATTCCCAAGTCCTGACGGGAATAAGGGACCCTTCATCGCCTTAGTCACTACACCTTTTCCACCAGTGAAGTGTGGAACATGCCCTTTATAGCATAAAAGTGTGAAAAGAGCTACTGGTGAACAATAATTTATACCAACTTCAGAATTATACGTCTTAACGCAATAACATCAAAGAACCCGCATCGCAAGAAATGAGATGCTACAGTCAGGGACTTCGTCAAAGGGGGTAAAATCAAGGTGGAAGTAAGAAATAAAAATCAATGCAAGACTCAGGATCCAACCAAGCAATTTTGTTCCGAAAGATGGGTATTGTAAAAACTAGACTTTCACGAATAAAGAGCCACTAAATTCATCAAGCCAGGAAAATGCCAACTTTGGTTGCAGTTTCAGCTATCTACTTTGATAACAATGTGATCAACATTACTTACGTACACCTCCGATTCATCAAGTTAGAGTCAAGCGTTGCCGATCACCACTCTTTGTGATATGCTCATCATCGAATCGTTGCATACTTTGTAAAAGTGACACACGATTCCCCGAGGCGAAAAATTCAGGCAGAAGCACATTAACGGCAAAACGCGACCTCTAAGAGGCCCTTTTGATGGAAAAGATTTAGCACCGCTGTGACAGTGCGCCTTCACTATCTTCGTTTCCTGATGAAATTCACTTAATTGACTGAAGGCAGTAAAAAAAACAAGAAGAAAAAAATGTGGCTCTATATTACGCACTGTTCGCTTCTATGATATTTTCGTGCATGTGCTACATTCATGTGATTAATAAGCTGCTCGAAGTGAGCGCTGTGCGTGTTTGGTGGGTGCCTGTGTTGTTGCATTCGTGTGTGATTGTGCCGCGTGTTTATACTTTAAATATTTTATTTTCACGAGAAACTATCTAGCCCAATAACAAGTTCTTTTATATCTAGCCAAGAACTACAAGAGAAGGCATCGAGAATCGAAATGCGAGAGCGTTAAGAGGAAAAAATTTACACCGGGAGTGATGACCCGACGAGTGAAAAGAATGAATGTCAGTGCCCCAACAAGAATGCAACCCTAGTATGGTGCGTGGAAATAAATTATTTTACCACAGACTAAGTGAGTGAGTGAGTGAGTAAGTTATTTAGTGAGTGAGTGAGTGAGCAACCAACCGAAGTGTTATCGTCGTCCGAAATAGGCAGAAGCTGGACGCTACCTGATTTGTCTCAGAACTGCTTTGAAGGAAGACTCACTGCAAGCGTAATGCTGATGAAACGTCAGGTTTGCGTAATTGTACCTAAGCGTCATCTAATGATGTTGGTCCACGTAGCACGACTCGGTGCTACGATGCGCGCAAGCACGAACGCTACATATCAGCTTACCGCTTGTGGTGTTCGTAATACCCATGTTGCCTTCAGAATCATTACGCAATATTAAGAGCTGGTTACATAAGACATAAGCGACTGTTCAACATAGGTCTGCGCGTACCTTTGTACATTGATTTACGGCGAGTTCTTTACGTATTGCAAAGTGAAATTACACCATTGCCACGTTCTCTCCTCACGTTCCACCAAGCACTAATTCCCAAAGTAGGGAATATCTGCAAAGTTTTTTTTTTTATTTCATTATTTTATTTTCTCCCAACCGCAAGGTGAAAATCGTGTTTCAGAGGGGCAATGAAATAAATACAAGAATCTCATGTTCGCAAAATGTAAAGGCCAAAATAGGGCACGTTACACAGCATAGCAGCAGGATAAACAAGTAGGCGCATCGGCATATTGACATATACAGCTAATATTATGGACCACCTCCACAAAGGCAACCTTAATGTGATACAAAGCAGCAGCGGTGCGCTGCTTTCAGCCCATTTAAGCCGTTCATCCGGCTGAGATGGGTGTCGACGCAGCTGCTGGTAGAATGATTTGAAGCGTAACCTCAATATATAGTGTTTACTAGAGTAAATGTTTCTTTGAAACGCAAAGACACGGTAGGCGTGTTGAGTTTAATGTGTTGGTGAATTCCACTGGTGAATCCGGACTGGCAGCCGAAATCCTGGAGTGAGCTCTCGAATCGCACCAAGCCAGATCTGCAAGTGGAACACCTGAGTGCTCCGCTTGATGTCGTGCTGGAAGTTGTTTGCACTTTCGTCACTAAACCAGTATCGGAAACTTTATCGACATAGCCAATTATCTACGGCTATCGGCAAATTTTACCGGACATGTGTCACAAAAAGGCAGCGCGGTGCTGTCTTCGGGAGTTAGTTTTCACTTGTTAGGCAAAAGACGCTCTGCCTAGCGCAGTTCCTGCTCGATTTTCGATGGTGCACGTGGTGTTCTTAGTCAAGCAACGAGAAAAGAAAACTGTATGCTGATGAGCTGCGTCGAAGTTGGATGTGCTTAAAGAAATTAGAAAGGCAGCATAAGTTTTTATCGGTTTCCACTTGACGAGGACTGTCGTATGAAATTGGCTACAGCCGTAAAACAAGTGCACTTGCGGCCGACGCGGGCTCATTGGTTTTGTGCGCTACTGATCATCAGTACAAACACCTGCATTCAGAAACACTACTTAACTTGAAACCACCTTCAATGCAGCGCGTTTTCAACGCGTCTGTGCATTTATGCTGCCTTGGCACGGCTTGAAGACAGAGCGTCCGAAAGGCATCTGTGCTGCATTGAAGTCGGTGGCAAGTCAAGATCAAGTCAAGCAGCGTTTCTGAACAGGGAGGATTCTGAAGTAAATCACCGACAGTCAGCATAGAATGTGATGGTGAGTCGTGTCTCACAACATCGTTTTGTTTGTTGGCGCACAACGCAGCTCTCAGCCCTTATGGCTCGGGGCATGGTGTCAGGCTTTCCCGCCAAAAATTGGGAGTATATTGTATGTGCGGACGTCGCTATAATTCTGCCAATAGTTTGGACGTCCGTTCTACTTGGGGGTTTAAAAACATGGAATGGGTCAATA
>WOVY01007512.1:0-22797 GCA_013436015.1 Rhipicephalus annulatus
TTTGATGATTGATTTGATTTGTGGGGTTTAACGTCCCAAAACCACTTTGATTATGAGAGACGCCGTAGTGGAGGGCTCCGAAATTTTGACCACCTGGGGTTCTTAACGTGCACCCAATCTGAGTACACGGGCCTACAACATTTCCGCCTCCAACGGAAATGCAGCCGCCGCTGCCGGGAATTGAACCCGCGACCTGCGGGTCAGCAGCCGAGTACCTTAGCCACTAGACCACCGCGGCGGGGCATGTAGCGGATGCGCGCTAGAATGAACGAGCATTGCGCCGAACTTAGCGTAAGTAATCCAAACAAGCCACACTTGAACTCACCATTGCCAATTAGGCGATATACATGTTCGCGGCAAGTGGCATCGTAATTAAGTTTATGGAGCTGTCACAGCGAAAAGAACCAATTGATCAGCAAATGATACGCCAGAAATGAGCTAGGACATTCATTAATCAGAGCAGTGAGCTTTAATTTTGAAATACATGTCACAATTTACGCTCTAAAATACGTTCATTTACATGAAAGAGTTAACCCAATCAAGATTAAAAGTGACCAGTAGTTTGCATTTGCTTGTGCTTTTCCTCGCGACATCGTGCGCTTCATTTGCAACCTGCCCAAAAGCTCCTGCACAGAGTCAGAATTCTTATATGTTGCTGTTTTGTTGTTTTGCATCATTAGTCGATTGGGTTTGGTTTTACAACACATTATGATCATTTGGCCCGACTTCTGGGAGGAGCGATGAAAGCCGGGTGTGTTTTATTATCAATGTACTGCTTCTTGTTTTCCTTCTTTAAAATTTATGCTAAAAATTCATTAAAGCACTAAGAAATTGCTGGCGCCTTTCTTGTGTGCGAACATCCCCTTCATCATCATTTATTTTACACTTAAAGTCCCTTTTCTGGATAATCCATGTGAGGAGGGGTGGAAGAAACAAAAACAGCATGGTTACTATATAAGGAAGACAAAAGCATCAATACATCATAATCGTTATTACACAATACTAGAAAAAGTTGAAGAAATAAATGTTTGCAAAAATACAGAATACATATTTTCCTTTCAAGAACGAGGCAAAGACAGTGCAATAGCAGAAGAAAGAGCATTTATGTCGTTACAAAAATAATAGTACATTAAATAACGCTGTGATGGTGGCAGATTAAGGGTCGATAAAACATAAAACTACGTGTCTAAATTATTGTAGTCTTGCTCTTGTGTTATTTGTTCAGGCAATGTTTCTATAGCTCAATAGCTGTTGGAAGGAAGGATCGTAAATGTTCGAGTGGTACAATGTAAGCGTTGAAGACTAGGTTATTAAACATACGGTGAGAATCGCGGTTGGGTGTAAGAGAAGAAGTGTCTCTGAGGTTGGGAAATTGTAACACAGTTTGTGAAAAGGAAACGCTGTAATATCTTACGGCGAATAGATAGACAAGGTATTTATTTATTTATTTAACATACCTTACAGGCTCTCGTTAGAGCATAGGGTAAGGGGGGCTTACAGAAAAAAGAAAAAAAATGAGAACGTATACAGATCAAATATACAAATAAATGCAACATAACAGCGACACTAATCACAGTAATAACAATGAAAATATAGTCACCAAGTATATGCACCTCCATACAAATGTCTATGAAATGATGCTAGATGTAATGAGAGAGTAGTTTCTCGCGGAACGCGTTGTTGTTAGTGACTGAAAACTATCTCGTCGGGAAGATCATTCCACAGTGAGATTGCCTGTGGCAAAGCAGATAAGTTGAACGCGCGTGTTCTGCCAAAAATACGTTTAAAGCTGCGCTGATTTCGCATGCGTGCAGACATGCGATCCGGTGTGTGTAGAGGGAAAGCGCATTGATTTCTGCTATTATGTACTGTGAAACAATACAAGGAGGGCTATCTTGCGGCGGATATCCATGGTTGTAAACCGATCTCGCATTTAATTTGAGATACACTGCTGTGACATTGGTAGTTCTGAGTGATGAAGCGGGCAGCCCTGTTTGAATGGCTCGATCATCTGTATTAAATAGTTTTGATAAGGTGACCAAACTGGTGAGGCATATCTAACTGTGGACGTACGAATGTTAAATAGGCTAATTTGCGGACGCTCGATGTGGAGTAATGAAGATTTCGACGTAAATAACCTAGTGTTTTGGATGCCTTGGAACAAATGGAAGTTATGTGGGAAGACCATGAAAGTTTAGAGTCAATAATAACCCTAGATATTTGTACGATGTGGGTTCGAGAAAGTTCACTATATTTAATTTTGTATGAAAAAGTGGAAATCGAGGTTTTTCGGGAAACCGACATTATTTTACATTTGAAGTTTTCAAGCTCATACTAAGGAAAGATTGCTAAGGAAAGCTCATGCTAAGGAAAGATTTGATGAATGTGATAACGGTGTTCCAATCATAGTTTGAAGCAACAAACGTACCTCTAGATTTTGTACTGCTTCAAATGAGTCATAAAGATAAGTCTGGTGAGCGTTCCAAATCACTGAGGCATTCTCAAGTTTTGTCCGAATGAACGTTTCAAAAGCGAGTTTGAGGACAGGGGGAGTGGGGATAGAAAGAGTGATCGCTTGAGGAGGCCAAGTGATTTGGAGCAGTCTTTTATAAAGTTAGTTATGTGTGCAGTCCATGTGAGTTGATCGGTGATTTTAATTCCAAGGGTAACGGTAACAGTCGACTTGGGTGAGGGCCGAAGATTGAGAAAGTCCCCAGTGATTCAGGATTGTGTGCTTGCGGGCAACATACATGAACTTACATTTGGAAACGTTAGGGACATAAGCCAGACGGAACACCAATTTACACTTTCATTTAGGCATTTCTGGAGGATAAGCTCGCATTGGTGGAGGATATCTGCTGATAGAAGACGCAGTCATCAGCGAGTAGTGGAATGGATGAAGAAAGAAATGTTGGTATAAGACAAGGAACAGGAGAAGTCCAAGCACTGAGCCTTGTGGTACACCTGACAAGACAGAGCCACTTGACGACAGAACGTTATCAATGACAGTGTGTTGTGAGCGGTTCGTGAGAAAAACACTCAATCCAGGATAGTACATGGGTATCAAGACTGAGGCAAGCAAGTTTGAAATTAGATGACGATGGGCGATTAGAGAAGTCAAGCTGATAGCAACAGTCTGAAAACAGGAATCAAGGTTAAGCCTGAAGGTCTGTGGTAAACTCGGGAGTTGTGGTTCACGTGTTGTAGTGCTGTCGAAATATATGCTGCTTGGTAAAGAAAAAAGAGTGCTTGTCTAGATTGCGACGCGATGTTGGAATACAGAATATGTTTTAGGAGTTTACAATGCAGGTTAGAAAAATTAGGCGGTGAATACATGGATTGGAGCGGTTGCCTGATTTCTGTATGGTCACAACATGGCTGATTTCCCAGTCACTTGGAATTGTAGAAGACGCAACGAACTGAGTGAAAAACAATCGCAAGAAGGGGCTATAGGTTGCAATTTGGTGCCCTTTAAGGTTTTAGCAGTAATGCCATTCATGCCTGGTGCACTGAAAAGTTTGAGGTTTGTCGATTAAGTTTGCGATTCCACGAATAGTTTATAATGACCGCCCAATTGACGAAAAATTACAATATGACAACAAATGAATATTGTCATGTGGTTCATTAGTGAATACTGAGCAAAAATAGGAGTTCATGACATCAGGACACTCATACCCTGAAAGAGATGACCCGTCATAGTTAATAAGCGCTATGCTATGACGTGAGGTGCGTTTTGGTGACAATGAATTCCAGAATTTGCGAGAGTTGTCTCGCAGAGTGCGCAGAAAGTCCACATGATAATATGTACGCTCAAAGTGCCTCAGTAAGCCGGTGTATTCACACAGCACCGTAAAGTATCTGTCCCATTTTAGCGGATCGTTACTTCGCTTGAGTTCCCGGAAAATGAGTTTTTTTCCTAGATAGGATTCTGGGGTTATTGGTATACCAGGGCCTCCCAGCATCACCACGAATGCGCACGAGAAAAACATAGGTATCAATAAGAAGCGAAAGATTGCCCTTGTAAAGTATCCAGTTTTCCTCAACTGTACGGACAGAGTCTGACCGCTGGAAGTCTTCAAAGATTCCAGCTGATTGTTAGTTTCCAAAAGTTTGCTTGTTATAATCTAAATTATTATATGTAATATTATTAAAAAAGCTACGAGGCTCAGAGTTTGAATTAACTAGTGTGAATAGAATTTCCGGAGTTTTCCACCATGAACATAAACATGGCTGTGCCGGGAACAGGGTGCTAGTTTGAATTAACTGTAAGCTAGAATTACCTGAGTTCGAATTATTGATGTTTACTGTTGTTGAAAAGTAATGTAACCAAAATTAATCAAATGTAGTCGAGCACTTTATGACCTGCACTTATGACCTGCAACATATTCCTGGCCTTGACCCTTGTGGGCTCACGGAGAGTCGACATATATTAATTGGCCGAGATAAGGTTTGCCTTATATAGGCTAAATTTTGCACGGCCAGGTTAAAATAAGCATGATCAACTTTGTCTAATTAGAATTGGCTATACTATTGCGACCGATCTGGGCTCATCAAAGCCTAACTTAGTGAAAACACCAAATATACTGGGATTAACTAATTCTACTTACGCCTGACTTATTCAGGCCATAGTGCTCAACTACATTTGAATGATTTCGGCTGCACCAACTTTGACTTTACTAAGCTCAATTAGTGCAATTTGGACTAGGCTGTCAGAGGCCAGCTAACCTGTGAAAATTGAATTTTGTGCATTTGGCTTCGTCAGTTTGTATGATGCTCACTATGCTTCATTACCATCATCATTGTTGTCATCATCATCATCATAATCACCATCCTAACTACGTCCACTGCAGGACAAAGGCCTCTGCCATGTTCCGCCAGTTAACCCGGTCCTGTGCTTGCTCCTGCCAATTTAAACCCGCAAACTTCTTAATCTCATCTGCCCACCTAACCTTCTGTCTGCCCCTAGTCAACTTGCCTTCTCTGAAAATCCAGATAGTAACTCTTCATTACCAGCGGTTATCCTGTCTACGCGCTACATGCCCGGCCCATGTCCATTTTCTCTTCTTAATTTTAACTAAGATATCCTTAACCTCTGTTTGTTCCCTAATCCACTCTGCTCTGCTTGCTTATCCTAATCAACCGGTGTCAATAGCAACGTGAGCCGGCGCTTGAATCACCCCCATCGCAGCCGCTACGTTAAAAGAACAGTACAGATTCGATGAAGCAAAGAAAGCGACACCCAGTTGTCGTTTTCGCTATGAGCGCAGTAACCGCGTCCCACAGAGCGACATGAGGAAGACAAGTGATAAACGGGACGCCCATGCGCCCTGCAGCAGGTGTTTCGTCGTGTCTCGTCGGTAGCTGGCGCGTCGATGCATTCTGCCACGCAATCTTAAATCAGCACACTTTTGATCGCACCTCTACGTGCTCATTAAACACAGGTTTATCTATGTTACTAATATTTTTAATTGTGTGATAATAATACGAGGCGTTGCACTAACAGAAAATAGACACCATCAGAGTAGTGTAAATAAAACTTGATTGTAATACATGGGGTGCATCTGGGGGTTGACATAAAGTACCAATGACATAGTGGCCGGTACTTCTTACTCGTGCATGTAAGAGCTTTATGGGCAACTCTGTTTCTAAATTAAACCGACATCTGTTTGAAAAAGGAAGCGGGACTATCCGCATGGTGTAACTTTACAAAATAAAAAAGAGCCCTCCACAACTAACGTGCGCATGCGTAAGCACGTTTTTCATCTCTCCATGAGAAACTGCCCAGCTTGTACGCGTATAATGGCCAAGAGGCGTGCATGCGTTGAATGTCTCTAGGGTGCTCGCCCTAGAGCACCATACCTTGTACGTCTCAAAGCCTCCGGCGTACTGCGTTTTTCGGGCGAACACATCGATGCCGACGTAGACGTCTTTTGTGCGGTCCCCCGCGAACCTCGCCGAGTCCTCCAGCATTTCTTCGGTCCACTTGAAGTGGAGGAAGATACCATCGCACAAATCGAAAAACGGTATGTTCTTGCGGTTGAGCTCGCTCTGCCTGGCGCACTTGCCCGTTCGCGTGACGGCGTCGTACCAGATCACCATGGGCTCCGGAACGGCGCTGTGCATCTCTTTCTTCAACAGGCGGAGTAAGTCTTTCACGAAGGGTATGCAGGAACTGTCCTGCATGCATTTCAGCTTCGCTTAAATAGATACCTTTTATCTTTAAGTAAGGACTAATGTTTAAGACTACATCGCCATAAAACCGTCGGGGAAGCGACATTTCTGAGCGACATATTTGTGGCTCGTATATGTTTATGCCAAATAAAGAAGACAACAGTTTATACAGCATTTATCAAAAGTAAATATATTTACCGCTGAAAAAGCGTAATACAACTCAATTACCGAGTATTAAAGCCTCCATTTAAGCAGTATTTTCAGGGACAACTGTTTAAGCATTGTCAGGAAACACTCCCAATCGGCAGTCAAGGCTCTCGTTAACATGCGAGCCAAACATTAGAGCAGCAACATTCGAGCCGAAATTCTTAAGTAACTCTGAAATTAAGCTAAAACTAGCTCCCTCTCTTATCTGAAAATGATGCCATATTATTGAATGACCACGCCATGTACCCGAATTCACGGCCACTGGCTGATTTAAGCATCGTGGGTCGTCTCGTTGCTGCTTTTTCTGCGGGAGGTCGCCTCGTGCACTGTTCGCGCTTGCCATCTCACTTGAGGTCACCCCGCGTTGAAAAAAACAACAGCAAAGCTCTCAAGTTCATGACGTGTGCGTGGCGCAGTTTTAAATGATGATAGTCTTTTTTGGGGACATTCAACGCAAAAATTTTGGTCTGTCTGTCTGTTTGTCTGTATGTCTGTATGTCTGTATGTCTGTACATTTGTCTGTTTGTTCACTCTTAATGGCACCGGGTACATGAAACCGCCGACCCCATTCACAGCCCCCACCAATGTTGCTCAAGGTTTAGCGTTCATACTTGTGTAATTTTCAATTAAACAGCAACTATTGCGCATGTCTGGGGCACCATAACAACACGTATATATTGTGCATGTGCATCCTTTACTAGAAAAGACATACATAAGTAATTTTAACGACCGTTCCGCTAATCAGGATGCACGGACCATGCAACGCTTGCACGAAAAAGCGAGTGTTTCCAACGCTTTGATAACATGAGACGGTGGTGGCGCCTACCCAACGCCTTGCGTTCTACACCTTATCGCCTCTGAGACCGGCCCGCACACCCGTCTAGAGCCACGTGCGTCGTTTTCCAACAAAACTGCCAGATGGCGCTCATGTCTCACGTGTGACATGACTTGATGCACTCGTTCGCCTCCACTGCACGCTCGAGGCACTCTAACGCAGTGCCTTCACAGAACCTTTCACCTATTTTCTTGCACAGAACATCGTATAAATGTTTTGTTCACTCTCTCCACACGCAAGACTATCGTCTTTGGACGACCTTTACAAATTACATGCAGCTACAGGGCCAATTTTTTTTCCTGGATGCATTTCGCGGCGAGATCGGGCTATAGGTGGCGGCACCATCCCTCGCCAGTGTGGGACAGGTGGTCGGCGGCGCATATACAAATACACGCAGCAGTGCTTCGGTGCGTGTGGTCTGTGCTGATTGTCGGCGGATAAAATGCGTTGACTACAGTTCACTGTTGATATCCTTGCTCTTCTCTACTGAAGAACCCCAGGTGGTCGAAATTTCAGGAGGCTTACACTACGGCGTCTCTCACATTCATATTGCGGTTTTGGGTCGTTAAACTTTACATATTTTTACGTGCGTCCCGCGAAAAAGACGAAGGCGGCAGCACATACGCGCATCTGCACGCTTTTATGCAGAACGCCACAACGAGAAAGACGAGGAACTGTCTCTTACGCGCGGTTAATAAAAAGACCAACTCACTGCTGTTTTCTCAGCGTTTTCAAGTACGACCTCTGTCTTGACGTCGCGACAGTATTCATCCTCTCTACTGAATCGGTACACGACAACTTTGAACGTTAATTTACCCGCTAGTGAAGAGCATCCTGCATTTCATAGGGATGCTCACCCTGGGTGACTCTCTTCACACTTTCGCACTAAACCGCGCCTTTGCTGTCTTGTTTGTACGGCATTAGCTTGCGTTACACCTGCTACGCACTGCTGTAGCGTGACTAAACTACTGATTCACATTTTTGTCATCTGCATACCACAAAAAATTAAAGAAAGAAAGATCGTAGAAAGCCCGCATATCTGTACGCTTCGTTCAGTACACCCGATCGCACCTTAGAAGCATGTGATTTTTTTCCTCTCACTCTATTCACTATGAAATATGGGACAGTCGATAAGCCTGGTCAGGAAAGCTTGGTGGCTGACGGCACTTTGAGCTGCTACGTTTACCACGTGTACGCACTTGTTCTTGCACCAGTGAAAATCTTATATAAGAGTTCAGCAGAAGGTTTTCATTGATGGATTACGTGCATAACGGTGCTACTACAACGGCCTGATTAATGGGGCAAGCGTGTGTTTTTTTTTCAGAGCAAAAAAAATTATGACTGCCTTCCGTAAGTTACTAAAAATTCTACAAAAACGCTGCAAAGAATTGACTGATTGGTTGATATGTGGTGCTTAACGTCCCAAAACCACCATATGATTATTAGAGACGCCGTAGTGGGGGGCTCCTGAAATTTCAACCACCTGGGGTTCTTTAACGTGCACCTAAATCTGAACACACGGGCCTACAACATTTCCACCTCCATGGGAAAGGCAGCCGCGATTTCATCCCGTGACCTGTGGATCGCGGGATCAAATTCTGGCTGCGGCGGCTGCAAAGAATGTAAAAAAGATGAAATTTTCATTGAAATTATACGACATTATATATAAGGTATGCCACCGGAATTATCAGCATCGGGGCTCATTAAAGCGCTTTTACATCTAAGCACACGGTTGCGCTACATGGTAATTCCGTTATAAGTACAGTGCAAGTACCGAAGTCTCTCAGTTTATGTGACAGTAACACTTCTATGTAGTGGTGCCACGGCTAGATAAACACAACTACGGCTACTCGCATAATCGATAAACTACAGTGCGTAGCTGTACATTTACCAACAGCACGCCAGTGCACAACCTAGAGTCTGCATTTTTTCTTTAGAACTGAGTCGCTATAAAATGCTGCATTGACACAGCATTTAATAGTCCTCATGTTTTGGCACATGCCAAGAGCATTTTGTGATGTGCTTGAAATAAAAAGTGGCACCCACTCTGAAATTATTCTGGTGAATGAAGGGTACAAGACAATAAGAAGCACTCTGGAAAGAGGCAGTTGCCGATCTTTTTGCATTGCATTAGTAGCCGAACAAATAAATACTTTCGTACGTCGTTTTCAGGCATACGTAGAAAAAGTTACGCTCGCACTGACATAACCAACAAACCATACTTTGAGAGCGTGCATGATATACGCGCACAGAAACGCGACGTGGCTAGCAGACGACGCAAAGAGAAATCCACACTTCACCGTTTCGGCCAGTTGCCGCCAGGTGGCAACTCTGCTCAATTTCGCGGCCAATTTCTCTCTGCTTAGCCTCCAGTGCAATAGTCGAGCAGAAAAAAGAAAAGGAAATCGGGGCACGTGATGAATCTTATTCCGTTCGGACATGGCAGATCCTCAAAGTGTTTGCGATGGTCGATTTATTTAGCCACAACCTAGGGGAATGCAGATATTACAAATTGACGAATAGAACAATACTATATTAGATTTGCTGAATTGAGTAGCGCATATTGGAAATGCCTCGAATAGCTTTCGAATAATCAGCACCGATGGGAGCACCACAGAACAACAAAACTTCGTAACAACTGATAGCCATTTTCATTCTTTTAGTCACCAAATTATCTATGCGCATGTAGCCTATAGCTTCTAAGGAACGTCGACGCTATATTCACTACGACGAAAAGCATACCAGGCCTGACTTGAAATTTTTTGCTCGAATAGGTGAAAGACGTTCGAATAATATTCCTTTCGATTTTTACCAATATATATAGTGCATGGTACTATAAAAACTATTTATTTGGGACGAACCTGTGCCCATAAGCTCAAAACTAAATGGTGGGCCTATATGTTCCTTGCTTGCTGTCTCGAACTAATGATGATGATGATGATTCCACAGTCATGGCTCGTACCCACTAAGGGGGATCGGCGAAGAATCGATGAGTTAAATTTGTCGGTCCTTGCCCCGCCGCGGTGGTCTAGTGGCTAAGGTACTCGGCTGCTGACCCGCAGGGCGCGGGTTCGTATCCCGGCTGCGGCGGCTGCATTTCCGATGGAGGCGGAAATGTTGTAGGCCCGTGTGCTCAGATTTGGGTGCACGTTAAAGAACCCCAGGTGGTCTAAATTTCCGGAGCCCTCCACTACGGCGTCTCTCATAATCATATAGTGGTTTTGGGACGTTAAACCCCACGTATCAATCAATCAATCAATTGTCGGTCCTTTCTTCTTCACCCCTCGAGTCTCGTGTCGGTCCCGTGGCGTACATACCATCGCGGCGCGTGCAGAATGGCGTTCCATGGCACGGCTTTCTTGCCACTCGTGTGGCGGCTTTTACGAACGCAAACTGTTGCACGCGTATTCTTCTAATCTCAAACTGTGGAAGTACTCGTGATTGGTTTGGTCACATTTCTAGTTGATTCATATTGGCAACAGTTCTAAAATTATCGGTTCGCACAAACCAAGCCATGGGAGCGCGAGGCTTGTTGATTAGGACACAGATGCGCCTTTTTTCTTGCATGAACATCTACTTATTATGAACTTGGTTGCCTGCTTTCTAGGCGCATTAGTAAAAAGCAATAGTACAGGCTATAGAAACGGATAAAACAAGCAAGCAAGAAACTGCGAGAAAGATTTCGGTTAATTTAATATCTTTCCTGCACAGCTTTCCACTGAGTGATTTCATTTAACAAATTTAATTTATTCGCAGTGGAACCAAACATTTATTAACTTACTGCACGCTTTTTTACGCCACTTCGAAAATGTTACAGTGGCTTGGTTGTGACAGTGCTTGGCTACTCACCAAAAAACTGCATGATCGGTCCCAGTCGCGGTGGTCGCAAGTTAGATGAAGCAGCAAATGCAAAATGCTTATATACTTAGGTTACGGTGCTCGTTAAAGATCTCCAGGTTGTTTAAATATCGGAAACCCCTCACATAGGCCTGTTTCATAATCATATGGTGATTCTTACTCGTAAACACCAGAAAATATTATTAGCGTCCTAAGTATAACGCACACTGCCCGGTTGTCGATAAAGCGATTATTCAGGTCATCGGCGATATATAGGGATTTTGCCCGGTGCCAGGCATCCGTGTTCTGGCTCCTTGCGGTGCCCTGACTCTTAGTTATATCGCTCCTGAGCTATAAATGCTTTTACAATAGTGCTGCCTGGCAAGAACACCCCAAGAAACAATATCAAAACTGTATTCGTGAGTAAAACTTGTTTTAACTCCCACATGTGGTAGAGGCACTGAAGAAAAGAAGCATGGCCTTTTGCTGGAATCTACTAACCATTTTATTGCTCGGAATACTTGAAAACTGCGCTGCGGAACAAGCAGGCGTTAAAAAAAATTGTGAATGCAAATAATCTTGTTTCACATGAAAAAATATACGAAGAAGTTTTGCTTGCAACGTGTAGCGAATACTGGCAGCCCTCGGACTACGCATGGTTAAAGAACTTCTCGCGAGCCGTGACAACGTGGACTTTCATAAGCACAGATTTAGCATCATTCCTCAGAAGACACACGGACGAGAACATCAGAACTAACATCATTATACCAAAGCTTGGTCAGGATGCATCAAGATGCTTTTGCCCACTACTTCGTTTTGGTAAATATTACTACTTGATAAACTGGACGGCCATGAATAGCAAGGCTGAATGTGAAATTCAGTGCAAGTTGGGTGGTCTAGTTCTTCGTAAAACCATTCAGTGCAGAGGCCAAGGATATCGGAAGACATACAGTCTGCCAATCGCTCACATCAAGACATATGAAGTGCAGAAATTCGGAAGTGCGCACCACACTCGGGAATCGACAGCACTGAGAAACACGGCGATTCACGTTGCGTGCGTCAATCACGTGGCGCTAAACGTTGACTCTAAGCCAGACTGTCATTCCTGGCAGGCCGACAGCATATTTCGAACATCTCGCAATGCTCAACGTGACCGTAAGGAAAATGTACTACCGACGTAGAATCGATATCACCCAACAAATGTTCGAAGGCAACGTCGACGTGTTCGGAAGCATTATCGCAGTGAACTTGGAAAGTTACCGTAATTTTGCAATCCCGCCGATTATAACAGCATGGTACGAAAGCTTTTACGCAAAACGACTGCCTCCCTTACCGTTGTCTTTCTATGTCGTTCTAAAGGAATCAAAGGTGGCCTTGCTACTTGAAGCGGGGACTCTGTTGCTCACACTCTTCGTACTGTTCGCAGCGGACATGGATCATATTAGGGAGCGGTCATTCGATTCCCTCGCCGTATCGTTTTCTTCCCTTCTGGCCGCATTCTACGGGACGTCCTCGACCGTTCCCCGAATAGGCCGTTTCGCCTCTATGTGGGGCTTCGTGTGTGGCCTGTGGCTCATGGGAATTCAGCCGTTTTCCAACTACTTTCGAGGACAGCTGACATCCAGGGTAACACTGCGTACGATTCCGGAGCAGCTTGACAACATTGAAAAACTTGAACGAGCGCTTGACGAAGGCAGAGTGTCGCCATGTGTCGTGGGAAAGACATACTTGCACGAACGCCTGTTAGACAGCTTCTCCGCGGACAACGTTCAACGAAAACTGCACCTCGCGTTTGTGCGGAACAACGACGCTATAGGTTTAACGGTTCGTGACTTTCCCGATTGCCTTCTCTGTGCTCATCTCACAAACCGAATATGTTTTTCGTATACCCTGCCACATTGGTATCTGATGTACTATAAGCGTGGGCTCGTGCAATGTTCAGAAACGTTGAGCAGACTTCCCATGTCCGTACTGGTTCGCAAAAGTTATGCTCGCAAAAATGCTTTGCACAAGTTCATCAGAACAATACGACTAAATGTCACTCGGCTGCAGACTGTGAAACGCGTGAAGGGAAGATTTCCTTGATAAATCTCAATTTTATGTAGTATATTGACCCGTGTCTACATGTGGACAAAAACGATGATGGGGGGATTTAGCGGACACCAGGTAGTGGGCCTCTGGCTTGACGGGGGAACTTAGCGGACACCAGGTAGTGGGCCTCTGGCTTGACGCGAGAACGAAGAAGATCTTGTGAATCAGCCGTTGAGAACACGCTGCTTTTGCTGCCTCAAGGCGTACTTGTGCTTTGTTCGCGTTGTACTGCGACACTGGTGGAGGTGCTGGCCCGCGACCCCGCCTGATGCTCCACACTCCCACGGGGAGCCGTTCATCCAGCCCAGAAGCACTTGTCGACACTCCCGTGCATAGCTTCAGTCGTCGCTTGCGGGGCCTCCTTCCAGAGTTCACTCTGTCACAGGAACACTCTACAAAGCACCGCTCAGATCTACCAATGGCCACCGCCAATCCACAACAGTTACTACGAGACAGTAGTTTGCCAACCCCATCTCAGGTAACCTTTTTTTCACCGCTGGTGCCTGATCGCTTTGGTGGTGGAGCACATGAAGACGTTGAAGAATGGCTTGATCACTATGAACGTGTCGCTAACACCAACCAGTGGTCCCTTGAACAAAGGCTTTCCCGCGCCTATTTTTATCTCGACGACAGCGCTAAAACTTGGTACGAGAACAGAGAAGGCAGTTTGTCATCATGGAGCGACTAAAAGAGGAATGATTGACACATTTGCCGATGCCGACCGGCGCAAACGTGCGCAGCATTTACTCGAGCTACGGGTTCAGAAACCCAATGAAACGGTCGCAATGTTCGCTGAGGACATGACCCGTCTCTTCCGTAAAGCTGACCCGCACATGACCGACGACAAAAAGTTGCGCTACCTCATGCGCGGCGTTAAAGAGCAATTGTTCGCCGGACTTTTGCGGAACCCGCCAACCACCGTGTCAGACTTCATCAAAGAAGCTACGGCTATCGAACGGGCGCTTCACCTACGATGCCGACAATACGATCGCTTGTCCAGCAGCGCCCACATGCAAGTCGCCGCTACGGCATCTGAAAATCAAAGCTCGTTGCGCGATTTGATAAGAGAGATTGTTCGCGAAGAGCTGCTGAAGTTCCGGAATCTGGTCACAGAACCACCCACGGCGTCTGTCGCTGAAGTCGTCCGCGAAGAAAGACGCCAAGCGTTTTCAACAGCTGATCCTACTGACGATCAGCGACCTATGAGCTACGCAGCCGCGCTTCGCCGCCCGCCACCCGTTGCGCCGTCGTACCGCCAGCCATCGGCAGCCGTTCCTTGGTCGCCACAAGAACAGACACCGCGACGACCTGCCGTCGTACCGCCGTACAAAATGCCGCCGTACCAAGAGCTGTCTCCCAACGGGACACGGCATTTGCCACATTACGAGCCGTTGCGGCGTCCACAGCTTCGTAAAACAGACGCCTGGCGCACTGTAGATAGGCGCCCACTTTGTTTTACCTGCGGAGGTGTGGGCCACATTTCCCGCCATTGCTGGCACCGCGTAGATATGTTTCGACCTCTTCGGCAATGGTCTGACGATTGACGCGCCAACGACGGCTACGCACCACGCCGGGACACTCATTCTCAAGGACTCCCCTTGTCTCAGTCCCATTTTGACAACCGCCGTGCCAATAATGACGACAGTGTGCCCGATTACCAGCCAAGTTTGCGACGTCGACCACGCTCTCCGTCTCCGGCATATTCGCCTTCGTCGCGCTACCGAACTACAGCCGACGTCAGTGGGAGGAGGTCACCAAGTCCACGCCGGGGAAACTGAAGGCAGCGACCTCCGGGGGTGAGGTTGCAGGCCGTCAAGGCGACGAAAAAAAGCCCGCGTTACTTGTACCACAGGACGCCGTAAAGCCGAGAAGTTGTAACACCGACGAAACTGTGACCACAGATCTTACCGTTTCGGTAGACGGACAGCAAGTAACAGCCTTAGTTGACACCGGCGCCGACTTTTCTATCATAAGTGAAAACCTTGCCGTACGCCTAAAAAAAGTGAAGACTACGTGGACGGGACCTCACCTGAGGACAGCAGGCGGCCAGCTGTTGATGCCTGTCGGAAGGTGTACAGCAAGACTCGACATCGGTGGCTCTGCTTTCGTGGCGACGTTCGTCATCCTCACCTCGTGTTGCAAGGACTTGATCATAGGGATGGACTTCTTAAGAGAATATGGTGCCGTCATCAACATCCTGGACCGTTCAATTACATTCCGCAACAGCTCTGGTTTAGTTGACTGTTCAGACTTAATACGCAACACTTTACGTATAATTGATGATGATGTGGTCGTCCCGCCCCGGTCATGCACTCTTGTTTCAATACAAGGCGACGAAGCGTTTGATGGCGAAGGCATTGCTGACCAAATTGGCTCGCTACTATTTAGTCATGGCATTTTGGTCGCACGAGGTATCGTCCGTCTCACTCGTGGACGCACGAATTTACTTCTGACGAACTTTAGTGCTGAGCGCCGGCACCTTCCGAAGGGCACAGCTATCGCTTCGTACGACAATATTGTAGAAATGCGAGGCAGTTTATGTTTGTCGGTATTGGACGAAGAGCCTAATCCAGAACCAGACTCTATTCACGATGTTGGCACCACTCTGTCAAAGGACGAGCGACAGAGACTTCTTCAGCTGCTAGCCGGATTCCGCGACTGCTTTTCAACGACATCACGAGTTGGTCGAACACCTTTGACAAAGCACCGAATAATCACCGAGGACACGGTGAGACCTATCCACCAGAACCCTTATCGTGTAGCTTGAAAGGAACGCGAAGCCATACAACAACAAGTCGCGAAAATGCTTGAAGATGACGTCATTCAACCGTCACAGAGCCCCTGGGCATCGCCTGTAGTGCTAGTAAAGAAAAAGGACGGCACCCTGCGTTTTTGCATGGACTACAGGAAGCTGAATCGGGTGACCAAGAAAGATGTGTACCCGCTCCCACGTATTGATGACTCCCTTGACAGACTTCGGCACGCTCGCTACTTTTCTTCCATGGACTTGAGGAGTGGTTACTGGCAGATCGAGGTAGACCCCAGAGACCGAGAGAAAACCGCTTTTGTGACCCCAGATGGTTTATACGAATTTAAAGTCTTGCCTTTCGGTTTGTGCTCCGCGCCCGCAACTTTTCAAAGGCTTATGGACACGGTACTTTCGGGATTGAAGTGGAAGACGTGCCTAGTCTATCTGGACGACGTTATAGTGTTTTTGACCACTTTTGACGAGCATCTCAAAAGGCTGGAAGTTGTTTTACGTGCCATACGGTTCGCGGGCCTAACATTGAAACCAGAAAAGTGCAATTTCTGTTTTCACGAACTTCAGTTTCTCGGTCACGTCGTCAGCAACGCAGGCGTCCGGCCCGATCCTGGAAAAATTGCCGCCATCGCACAGTTCCCAGTACCCTCCAACAAGAAGGCTGTCAGACGCTTCCTAGGCCTTTGTGCCTATTATCGCCGGTTTATCGCAGACTTCGCCCGCATCGCGTCGCCACTAACTCGTCTCACAAGAGATGATGTTGCCTTTGAGTGGAAAGAAGAACAGGAGGCTGCCTTTAATGACCTGCGTCAACGTCTCCAAACGCCCCCTGTGCTCGCCCACTTCGACGAAGAAGCCCCGACGATGCTTCACACAGACGCTAGCAATGTAGGTCTTGGGGCTGTGCTTGTGCAACGGCAAGAGGACACAGAAAGAGTGATCGCCTACGCAAGCCGAACGCTAACACGCGCAGAGGCTAACTATTCAACAACAGAGAAAGAATGTCTCGCCGTAGTATGGGCAGTAATGAAATTTCGCCCGTACTTGTATGGCCGACACTTCAAAGTTATGAGTGACCATCACTCCCTTTGCTGGTTAACTAATCTAAAAGATCCCACCGGCCGATTAGCGCGTTGGAGCCTAAAACTACAAGAGTTTGACATGACGGTCGTGCACAAGTCAGGCAAGCGACATATGGACGCTGACTGTATGTCCCGTTCACCTATTGAGTCGGCCACTCTACCCGAGGAGGAGAAAACGGCATTTCTCGGTGTCCTCGACACGACCGCCATTGCGCAGCAACAACGTGACGACACTGAGTTGCTCGGCTTAATTAACTACTTGGAAGGCAGATCTCAGAAGGAGCCAAGAGTTTTCGCAAGAGTATTGTCATCATTTTGTTTACGGGGCGGAGTACTTTACAAAAGAAACTTTTCATCGACAGGATCCGCCTATCTGCTCGTCATACCAGCAGCCCTTTGTACCGAAATACTCAAAGCATGCCACAACGAGGTGACCTCTGGCCATTTAGGGTACATGAGAACGTTGGCCAGAGTACAGCAAAGTTATTACTGGCCGAGACTAACCACAGCCGTGAAGCACCACGTTCGTACCTGTCTCGACTGCCAGCGACGCAAGTCACCACCGACTAAACCAGCTGGCCTACTGCAACCCGTGCAGGTCCCAACAGCTCCATTCTACCAGATAGGCATGGTCATTTTGGGCCCACTTCCTATGTCCACTGCAGGAAACCGCTGGGTTATCGTCGCGACGGATTATCTGACCCTTTATGCCGAGACAAAAGCTATTCAGAGAGGTACAGCAGTGGAGGTGGCCAGGTTTTTCATCGAAAATATTGTACTGAGGCATGGTGCACCAACCGTCGTAATCACAGACAGCGGAACCGCATTTACGGCAGCTCTTTTAGATCACGTCCTGATGCTGAGTGGAACAACGCATCGCAAGACTACTGCCTACCACCCACAAACAAACGGGCTGACGGAGCGTCTAAACAAAACCATTGAATACATGCTTTCGATGTACGTAGACATAGAACACAAAAATTGGGACGAAATCTTACCATACATAACGTTTGCGTACAACACGGCCAAGCAAGAAACGACCCGCATGACCCCGTTCAGCCTCGTTCATGGACGAGAAGTACGAACTATGTTAGATGCGATGCTGCTGCACGAAAGTGACGACATCGACCCAGACGCCAACACGTTTACGGAACGCGCGGAAGAAGCTAGACAACTGGCACGTTTACGGATCCGCCAGCAGCAAGAGTACGATGCAGGCCGCTACAATGCTCACCGCAGAGCAGTAGTCTATCAAACTGGCGACAAAGTATGGATTTGGACACCCGTACGGAAACGAGGACTATCAGAAAAGCTCTTAAGAAGATACTTTGGGCCATACCGAGTGCTGCGACAACTAAGTGACGTCACTTACGAAGTTGTTCCCGACAATTCGTGTAGTACCAATCGTCGCCAGCACCATCCTGAACTGGTTCACGTAGTGCGCATGAAGCCTTACGTGAGCGAGTGATTGCGTGAGACTTATATTTTAACAAAAACTGCATTATTGACTTCGCATCGGGTCGATGCTCTTTGAGAGGGAGGCAAATGACCCGTGTCTACATGTGGACAAAAACGATGATGGGGGGATTTAGCGGACACCAGGTAGTGGGCCTCTGGCTTGACGGGGGAACTTAGCGGACACCAGGTAGTGGGCCTCTGGCTTGACGCGAGAACGAAGAAGATCTTGTGAATCAGCCGTTGAGAACACGCTGCTTTTGCTGCCTCAAGGCGTACTTGTGCTTTGTTCGCGTTGTACTGCGACACTATTAACAGTTGTCAGCGTTACTGCTACGCTTAGTTAAGCTTAGTTTGTTCAGCGGAGGAGGTCAAACAGAACATGACAATTGAGAAATTGCCACCACACCCCAATGTGTTTTACTTGCAAACCTACGAGCCCGCAACATCAGGCTTCCCCTTTCTTCAAGTGCCGTCTCACTCACAGGTTTTCACAAATTATGCGTAAGTCCCGCTGTAACCAACGTCATCTACATCTCAGAATGATGGCGAGACATCCACTACCCTCACACAGCTGTCCACTTGTTGACCACTGGTCTGCCTAGCCACGGTACAGTTCGCTTTGGCGATGCGTTGTCGTTTTTCCAAGCCCTAGTGCGAAAACTCCGCACAACCAGTTTGAAGGGAACAGCTGCATCTGGTCGATGCAGTTCCAACAGCTCTGTTTTCTTGCGAAAAATCTGATGTAGAGTAGAGTAAGGTGAAATGCGAGGAAATTTTTAAATAGTGACTATTTTATTTTATTTCACGTATTACGACTAAACATCAATACAGAAACTTTGTCTTGAGTACAAGGTATGTGTTACAAAATTATTGTACTGTTGCCACCGTTTAAAGCACTTTAAAATTAATTAGAAAATGCTCCAGATGTCTCTATTTGCCGAACCCTGTTGGGCGAAACTACACGTTGTGTGGGACTGAACAAGACAGTGCAAAAAAAAAAGTCTATTCCTTCAGCTTTGGCAGTAGGAAGGCTTGAAATTCCCTCCGTGGGCCCTTACGCAGTCTTAGGCAGCCTAGTACTTGGACTCCACGCATTGAATGTAGACAATAGCACTGTTGTGTTGCTCCGAAGCTCTTTGCAGATTAAACACTATCATTTTTTTCTTGTCCTAATGTTTTTTTTTGTTTTTGTTTTTTGAACTCTACCACATCATTGAACTATTCATTGATTTGGAGGCTACACATGTTTTGACGTATTGTCACATATTTTTGCCATTTTGATGCAGAAATGCTCGGGCGTTTCATTTCTTTTAACTTCATTCACTGAGCTCTGTGAGGCAATGAATTTGAAACTGTGCTAGGTCCAGACTTTTGAGAGCTTGTATTTTTTGTTGTCAATGAGGATATTAGAGAAACGTCGTTAAAACTCAGTCGCAAAGTGTTTTTGCGAGCGAGTTGGCTAGGAGATTTCGCCATTTTTATACGTCTCTTGAGGGCATCTTTGAGAACACGGAAAACCTTGTTGCAGCGCGATTGGAGGGAGTCATACTGAACGGCAATCAGTACTTTTTCATGTCGTTGTCCTCCCGAAAACTCTATATGATATTTTAGTTTATGCACAAAACTTACTAGACAAAGAAATATAATACATATTGAGCCGAAGTTAATGGGTCAATAAGTAAGACACACTGTAAAACAATTGGATGCCGTTTTGTCGAGTTTTTCCCCTCTCACATACCAAGATTTAAAAAAAATCTGCTTTTTCACCGGGCACGATATAAAGTAAACTTGTGGTGTTATGTAGCTCGTCGCTTAGAGCAACAAAATAAATACGTTGCTTTACTGATGCAGGAGTAGCTTCATGCATGAATCCGATAATACGGCTGATCAAAATTGCACCTCTGACGGGTCCCGAAACATTGACACCAGTTGTGTAAATTATCACGGGCGAACGCTGCCAACAGTCAACTTTTACACATAAAATGATGGACAAGGACCAGCACTTATGGCTGGAAAAGAGAAACACAGAAAAGTAGCTTTTGTATTAGTTACAGAGACTGGCAAAGGCAAAATGTCATGTTGGGCCCCGTGACTCATTTTACCCCGCCCTGGTTATATATAGACCGCGTTGCTACGTTCTCGTCCGTACCAAGGCGAAATTTTCGATTATTCTTGACAAATATTATCCCTTGCCAAGGAAACCTGCAATGGCACTGTCACACGTCTTTTAGGACTACGCCGTTATCTCTACGGCACAGAGTTGTAGCTCGAGCACTTGCGGTGCTGTGCTTTCGGTCACACATATTTAGGTCCTTGACTATGTTTCCCCTAATGAGGCTGCCATGAACTGCTCCTTTGAGGGTGATTTCACGTGAAACGTTACAATGATTTTGGTGACTACCTCAAGTGTACTCGAAAAAAAACATATACTGATTTCATGAATTGAAAGCACTAAATTGCTAGATTATACCGGACAACACTTCTTTCAACCAATGGAAGGCTCCCGAATTAGTGGAGTGTTGTCTGAGCGTTGTTTGTCGTTTTTTGTTTGGATACAAAACTTCGCTCAGATATTAGCGGCGGCGTTTGCCTAAGCTGTTCCAAGATAGATAAGCTGTTTTGAAGCCGTCGGCTTCGACGTGCAAACGTCGCGGATCGCTGAAGAAATGTCGAACGTGGATGACGTCGCATTGGACAAAATCAGGTGACATGTCTACGAACATTGCACTGGTATGCTACGATGCATAGGGAACATCGCTTGATCTTGAGGGTACGCGGTGCTCTGTTCCCACTGAGACGCAACGGGAGACCGATGGTTGTTCTGTCCGTTACGATCGTGGGGGCAATAAGGCGTCAATGGTGGAGCCCTTAGCTGAGGCCCGCGGTTGGGATAGCTGCGCTCGTCAAAACTCGCATCATTATTGCTTGTAGACGGTGTCTCGAACGGTGGTTCTCATGCGCTCACGAATACAGAAGAGTGGCGACGAAGTTCCTTGCTTACAACGAGGCGAATCGTTGAAGAAAGGTCAGAAGGCTAGGAGTCTTGGCCCACACTGACATTGGCGAGCGTCGTGACATTGGCCAGGCGTCCGAACATCGAAGTGATGCGGCGAGTCTTGAAGGCCTCAAACAATCAGCAGTAGCCGATCACATCGGCCACAGTGTCAAGATTCTCCTTGCCAATAAGGAAGTTGTAGACAGCTTCTACAATTTCTTTGAGAATTTGGCCCACCTTCTCCTCTTCTACCACGTTGGAATTCACACATTACTGCAATTTCGCTGCCATACACGCCTTCCGATAATTCGTCAAGATGTACCATGTTTCATTTTTTCGGAAATATTTCTCTATGTACGATTATTTGAACAATTAATAATCACGCAACAAGAGGCATAGTTTGCGTTTTAAAAATTTACAGATAACTGGTGTTTCTCTGGTTTACAAAAACCTCGAAATTTGAGAAAATAACCATTTTTGTTCGCGTTGAGACAAAATTTACTCGACATGGTGCTCCAAATACCTAACAGCTTTATGCATCAGTTGAAGAAAGGAATATATCTTCCCGTAAAGCAGTTGGTCTTATTGCAATTTTTGTTTTAAAGAAGAAATGTTTGAAATTACGCATTGACGGTAAGGGGAACTTCGACGAAGAAGATGCCGTATGACCATTTGGCAAGATAGGTGTCAAGGGGGACTGCACAATTTTGTTCTATTTGCAAGTGTCCAAATGGCAAGCCATGTCTGATTATTATATGTCTGATGACGTGGTTGAGGTAGCATGTACATGTGGAAGGCAAATTTAAGTTCATGGTTCTCTTCCCATTATCATGAATTCGGTTGTTCATTTTTTATTCGTACAAGTATCGACTGGAAACCCGTATTGACAAGAAAACACCAAATGATGAAGGCACTGAAAGAGCGAATGAGAAATTTTGCTGTTATAACTAGCGAATTCCCAAGTTGCAAGCACGTCAAGCTTTCACAGGACTGTCGAAGCTTAACGCTTCATCGGATGAAGGAAGCTTCAGTTTTACCAAAGTGAGTGTGCCTTGATTCCGCCGTATTATCATGAAATTAATGATCACGCAGTAAACAATATTCACCTGTTGATTTAGTGCTACCTAAAAGGTTGTGTGGTACCACCTCGAACTGTGAAATAAGTGCTGTACTTCCTCTGCAGTTAAAGAAATACCTCATGGCTATAGTAAAGCAATACAGCCATTGTTCAACATTGGCGGTCTGCGAGTTTCGTGGTACCGCTTTCTGCGAGAGATAGCGCCCCGCTGCATGACTGTTTTATTCAGGCTCAGTGCTCAGATCTTATTGAAATACGGGAGAGCCGGCCCATTCTTGCTTT